>AWOL01S0004102.1:7323-64517 GCA_000715115.1 Nicotiana otophora | reverse complement strand
AAGCACACACACCAAAATCATAAAGCTAAGAAAGAAATCGTACAAAATAGCACCAATGAAAAGGAGTTGTGAGTAACAGATTCCTATCAAATAAAGGTACAAG
Source organism: Nicotiana otophora (assembly GCA_000715115.1). Lineage (NCBI taxonomy): Eukaryota > Viridiplantae > Streptophyta > Magnoliopsida > Solanales > Solanaceae > Nicotiana > Nicotiana otophora. Next base: position 64,414 of record AWOL01S0004102.1, on the reverse strand, counting down.
GTATCCTTAGTTGATTTGTTAAGAAATTGAAAATTTGGGGTTTTGGGATGGTTGTTTCGCCGGTAAATAGCGGTTTAGAGGGAGGGAGGGAGGTGGACGACGAGCTCTGAGTTCCACAAAATATAGTAAATTATCAAATTATATTCTGGTTAAATCCTAACTATGAAACTAAAATAATTAACAATTGATCTCTAGAAGACAAGAGTTGAACACACTAAAATATCAATGGGAGAAATAAGGGTTGTGACAGGATAGGTGCAAGATAGCTACTTGGGATCTAACTCTAGTTCAATTCACTCTAAAGTTCTAATGATTCTCATGAATTCACTCAATGATTAGTTCAAACGTGTAAACAAGACTCCTCTATCGATTAAATCTTAACTATATGAGATGAACTAATATAAGCATCGTGAACATATGCAAGCATGCGTTAATGGATTAGTCTTCAGGAAAACGTCACTCGAATATTCTCCTAACTTGAGATAATAAATAATTCAACAAGCTCTTTTGATTACTTAAAAGAATCACTAAATCAAACCAAACGATATAATACAAAGATAATCACCAAAATATTCCTCTTTCGTTAAATAAACTGGTGAATAAAGTTACAATCAATTCAAAGCCCCATAATCGAATTCAAGTAAAGAACTAGAGTTAAAATTCACAAATATTTATCAAAACCCTATATCCGTCAAACCCTAAGGAGAACTACTCCATAATCATGGAGGAAGTTACCACAAATATAATTAAAGAATAAAAAAACATCAATATAGCGCTACAATCTAAACTCCCGTATTGAATTGATGGAAAGATTATGAAATTGTGTGTCTTATAACCTCCAATGCTCTCCCAAAGCTTCCAAGGTCAAAAGTCCTCTCAAAATCATATTTCTGGTGTACTTATATCATGTAAGAACGAGACCAGACGAAACTACCCTTTTCAAGTCGAAGTGAGACAATTTGGACCACGAAAATACACTGGCGCATCGCCCCATGTGCCGCCCCATGCGCCATATTAGTGAGGATTTTCAAAGAGTTGATTTTTTCACTTTGCAAGAATTTTGCACTACCGCTTTGAGCCCCACGGCGCGATAGTGCAATTTTCTCAGAGTAATTATTTTTCTCACTTTTTGATATCCAGACTTGGTCCTGGACCGCCGAACGTGATCCCAACATAATTTCTTGAGCTTTTACTTAGACTTCAAAGCTCCAACTTGTTTAAATTAGCTCCAGATTATCTTAATAGCTCGGAATTATTTCCTGCAAGGCATAAAACACATAATAAGTACAATACACTAACATTTAAGCTCAAACACAAGTAAAATGCAGTAATTCGAGTGCAAGCTACGACTAAATACGGGATTCTAGCCTGCCATCAATATTACAAAAATATATTGCTATATTATACAATATAATGCAACACTATACTATTGCAATTTAGTCCTTTTTAAAATTTTTAAAAAATTTCAACTGAATTCTATTTCAAAAATTTAACAGAGTTTTCAATTTTTTAATTTATTTTTCTCAAATGAGGTGTTTGATGGAGTTTCATGAATGTATTATTTACTACACCACAAGTACATGTAGGAGTACACATAAAATAGTATTATATATAATATGTTGTTTTATTATGCTAATTTTCTATCTTGTTATATTGATATATTGTTTTAGTATACGATATGTTAGAAATATTTACATTAATTCACATATTTTTTAAATAACAAGCTAAAAATGAAAGGAAAAAGGCATATTGTATTAGTTATTTTATGATAATTGATGTCCAAAAATATTTTAAAAATAAAACGTATGCTATATGAGTTAACTTGTTTTTTTGATATAGAGAAAACAAATTTTAAAAGTTGAAAAGAAAGGATCCAAAAAAGTAAATGAAATCATATTATGAAAAAAAAAAAGAGACAAAAATGGTTTAGGGAAAAAATATGGAATTAGAAAAGGACAAAAAGATAATAAAAAGGAGAAGAAAAGAAGAAAAGAAGAAAAGAAAGGAATAATAAAGAAAAGAAAAGAAAAGGTGTAAACATCACTAATTGTACCTTCGATAAGCCGGAAGTTAAGTCATCCCCGATAACCCGAATGTTGGGTAGGGTCGGGTATATATTTTGGTTTGGACAGGCAAGGATAATTATTTCAATTTCTATAGGTATTCCTGATTGTTTCCCTAAAAGTTTTGCTCGCTACTCTTTTTTTTTCTTCGTATTTTGAGGTCGCCTTTTAAAAACTTATAAAGATAAATTTTAACAAATTTATATTTACTTTCTTAAATTTAATAATTTATTAAATTTTACAATTTTTTAATAATTTTATTTAACAAACATCAATTTAATCGATACCAAAATACTAAATTCTACTTATTTGCTTAAATTTTACAAACTCTAGTTTTTATTTTATCTTGACAAGCTAATTATTGTAGATAATAACAAATAGAAGAGAACTATATATTAATCAAGATTAATAACTTCTTTAATATAAGAATTTTGGGACTATGAAAATGTTCTAAATTTAAACAAATAATAGTAAATAAAAAATAAGTGTTTGGTCAACCACGAGAAAGAGGCAATAATACTTTATGAGATTTCAAATAAACAAGTGTGAAATTCAGATAGAGGAATACTCTAACAAAAAGGAAAAAATAAATTAAGAAATATATATTTAAATAAATGGTATAATATCTTAGACATTAGGTCTTTAAAAGATTCATCTCAATAGTTTCATTCTTAAATAAATTTTCCAAAGACTGAAATGGTAAAGTTGGTTCGTGGGTCTTTTAAATCTATCCGTCTTTGGAAAAACTAAACTATACGTGAAAGGGAAGGAGCTAAGACTCCACTCTTGATGACCCCGCTTGAACTATTGCACCGTGATTCACTTTTTGTCAAGTTGGTTAAACGTTTATTATTTTATTTTATTTTAGTGCTTGAAAAAATAATTTATATGTAAAAATAGTATATTTGTTTTTACGAACCGCTTAAACAAACCTAGGTCCGCCTCCCAACACACACCAAAAGGCCGACATAAAATAAATAAATAAATAATTTTCCTCATAAGCAACTATTTTTATGAAAAAGGGTTTATTTACACTAAGACAATATAGACTATTATACATTCGTAGTTTTATTTTCTGAATGATAAACATGAAATAATGGAAAACCACCCCCAAAAAAAAGACTTCACATTAATAGGCAAGTTACGTGAAGTAGACATGGATGGTTAAAGAAATTCCACAAACATTATCTCTTGCCATAAAGTAAAGACGTTGAAATTGAGTAGATTACTGCATCCTTAAAAAGACACAAAATTGACTAGTTCGACTGAGCCTTTTTCCTTTTTGTTTCTTATTTCTCATCCAAAAAATTTGGCTGCTACCGATATTCACTGCCTAGTCTATGCTATATACTCGATATCTTTTTATTCCCTTTGTTTTTAAGAATGAAAGAGAGTGTTACTTTTTCTGTTTTTTAATTTTTATTTAGATACTGATTTCTTATTTTTAAACAAATAAAATTTACATTATGAAAAAATAAAAAAATATGAATTACTACTACAACAATACATATGAAAAAGTTGTGATCAAACAGAAAATATTTGACTCCCTAAATAATATAGTAATATTATTATCATATAAATAATCATATTATTGATAAGAGGGGTTGCTATGATGTTAAGCAACCTCCACTTTCAACCAAGAGGTTTTGGGAAGGATGCCGAGGGTCTATTGGAAACAGTTTCTCTACCTCATGGTAGGGGTAAGGTCATGAGGTTGGGGTAAGGTCTGCGTACGCACTACCCTCCTCAGACCCCACTAGTGGGATTATACTGGATTGTTTTTGTTGTTGTAGTATTATCATATAAAGTGAAACGGAGAAAACTTTTCTAATCATTATTTAGGTTAGAGAAGTTATTTGGTAAAAGTTTTCTAAATACCGGAAAGGGGTATTTTGTTTTTTTAAAAAGGAACAGATTTTATTTGGTGAAAATGAAATCAAATCAAAATATGTTTTTGAAAAAAATAAAAATAAATAAAGGTGGGTTTTACTCGATTAGTAACTTTTACACACAAGAACATAGAATTATTTAAAACAAACGAAAAAATTAAAACAAGATCGAATCAAAGCACAAATTCTTCGATTTGCCTTTTAAGTTTCAAATTTAGATCAGTAGAATGAATGTTACCACTGCTTCCAGTCCACAGCCCACGGGCCTCTTTCTCTAAGGCAAGACCCTTTCGATACTCAATCAATAATTGTGTTTCTTCCATCATGCTTTAGCTACATTGTGGATTTCTAAAAGAAAATGGATTTTGGGCCGAGCTCAATGTTCACTCAATTCAAGGAGTTAAAGTAGAGGATTGCCTAAAAATTAAATTTTTATAAGGAGACATTAAATCATATAAGATGGCGATATCTCATTCTTTCAACAAGTGTGACACAGTCAAACACTTGTCGTATGCCTAGAGCTGAACATCTAGAGCATATATAAACATTGGTTACGTAACTAAGAATATAGATAAGTCTCACTCTAAAATCTATGCATCTTGAGCGTAGCTAACTCAATTACAAAATAAAGTATATTCATGAGGTGAGAATTGTCCAAATTATATAATAAGAGCGTGGACGCTGAGCACTCAAATATTTTTCTCATGAGAGCAAAAAATGGGAGGGGAAGCCTAAAAGAAAAGTAGAAGACAAGGAAACATGAATATATGGGGTGGTTGGAACGTATATGAGGAATTATGGGAGGTGGTACCCTTCTAATTGAATTGAACTTGATAAGAGATGGATTAGATGTTGAAAAAGATGTGTCTAATACTTGTAGAAACCACTTTACCTTGTCTAATAAGGGTTTATCATGACAACTTTAGGGCAAATTGGTAGGGTTTCTCGATGGAGAACTTGACACCTCTTTATGCATTTTACATTGATTGAAAAGACTCAACTCAAGGGGAGTCCCCTCTCCCACCAATTAGAATCTCTAATAGTTCATCTAAGGGCATAAGCTCTCTCCCAAAAATTAAAAATCATCATGTAAATGTGAGAAGAAATTCGGAATTCCTCTGACAATTGCCCCTACAAAGCATAAAGGCATCCAAGTAATTATTTAAGAAGGGGGGACAAACCCAACAATTTCAACGACAAAGCTTTTGGTAATCGATGGGGTTAAAGGCTTTATAATATGCTTTAGATAATGGAAGTCAAATAAAGGAGAGACATATTATATTAACACTAATGATAATCAGACTTGCCTTCTTCTTAAAGTCAATTTCCATTATTTTCTTTTATTCCCTCCTTTCTTTTCAATTTGACAAAAAGGTGAGTTAAAAATCCCTTTTGTTTATACGTTTTTCTTGCGTCATTAAGCCTATTAAAATAACTAATCGAAGGATAAACTGATGAATTGAATGATGTAGTTTAACCACTAATCATTATTAACGAGATTTTAAGCTTCCATTTATAGTAAGCAAACCTCATGTTCTTGTCATCATCACTCGATGTCCTAGAACTTGACATGACATAAGATAATTAAGTTTTTTAGTTGTGATTTAACTAACATGATAAAGATATCCATGTGATTATGTTTCCTAACAGTCCTAAATGTCCTGTTTATTACTAGGCATCATTAAGGTTATCACATCTGTAATTAATGGACCCCCTAACTGAGAATTCTTTCCAATTCAATGTTCCGGCCCAGCGGGTAATCAACGTGCCATGCTTCTTTGTATTGAGTTTAATTACTACACACTCACCCCATATACAATATTTACACAATTCAAGCACTTAAAATAACTTATTTATAAATAAGTATTAACTGATTATCTAAAATAAATGGTAAGAGATCAGTTATACCATATTAAATTACTCTGATGATATGCAAATTCGTTCCATTGTCACTTTAACTAAACATAATTTACTCTTTTGCATTATAATATATTTCAGTGGCCAACAGAAGACTTTTTTTCATACACAACCTTTATGTTCAAAAAGGAAGTTTGAATGAACTATTTCAACTAGTTCATCTCCAATATCATATACTTAAACAAATGAAACAGTAACATCAATAATCATTGATTTTCTATTGAATCCTTCTGTAAAACGGTAGACCCCCTTTTGAAATGGAGAGAAGTGATTGAAAAATTCAAGTGTGATTTTTTCTATTTTTTTTTACTGTCCAACCGACTGTCCATTTGTATAAAAGAATTATTTTCTGCTACAATCTTAACTGTCAGAATCTAGACCAACCAGATGCGGATTCAAGCTTTGGAGCTTTGTAACGACCTGGCCGGTCGTTTTGATAATTAACATTTTATTTTGTGATTCGAGATTTCGAGTACTTCGTTTGATATACTACGACTTGTATGCGTGGTGGGTTAGACTTTCGGGAAGCTCGGGAAAAGAATAATTCTCAATTTGGAAGCTTTAAGTTAGAAGAGTTGACCAAGGTTTGACTTTTGTGTTAACGGTCTCGGATTTGTGATTTGATGGTTTCTATAGATTCGTAAGGTAATTTTGGACTTGAGCGTATATCCGGATTTGAATTTGGATACTCCTAGAAGGTTTTGGCTCTATTTGTTGAAAGTTGACAATTTAAAAAATTGGAGAGTTCACAAGTTTGACCGGGAGTTGACCTTGATGGTATCGGGTCCAGATTATTATTCCAGAACTTGGAATATGTTTATTTTATCATTTAGAACTTGTATACAAAGTTTGGTTATAATTCGAAATGTCTAAGTGTGATTCGGATGCGCTCGGTGAAGTTTAAAATTTTAAAAGTTAAGAGAATGTATTTGATCTTCGATTATTGGTTTTGAGGTTAATTGTTATTTTTTGAGCCTTTGTATAAGTTTGGTTAACGTATTTAGACTTGTAAGAATGATTGGACGGGGCCCCGATGGGCTCGAATGAGTTTTGGATGGGTTTTTAATGTGTTTAGTATTTTGGAATCGTTTTGAGCATAAGCATGTAATGATCCAAAGGTCCGTTTTTAGTTCTATATTCGATTTTGAGACTTCCGGGAGTTTAATAATTATTTATAGGTATGATCTGAAATATTTGGTCTAATTCCACTTAGTCGCGCTTGGATTTGTACCGCAAGCATGAGTTAATTATTTAACGAGCGGAGTTGGTATAGCATTGAGCCGAGTTCGTATGAGAGAGTTAGAGTTTTTTAGTGGAAAAAAATGGCTAGTGCAAGCAGGTTCTGGTACGCACTTTTAGCGACCAGATTTGATACTTTTAGCGACGGAAATTGGGCTTTTAGTGACCAGATTAGTCTTTATATTGGACTATTTTTTTTATAAGCTCATTTCACAATTTTTGGAGCTAGGGAACTCGGATTGAGGCGATTTTCACCCACTTGGATTGGGTAAGTATTCCTGATTCCGATTTGATTAAGTATTCTTGACTCGGATTTGATTATTATTCATGATTCCATCCTTGATTTTACCTTTTGAAAGGTGAATCTAAGAGAGAGAAATTGGGATTTTTGGCAAATCATTTTTAAAGTGAAAAATTGAGAATTGAGAATTGATTCAGAGTCGGATTTTGATGAAACTTATATGGTTGGACTCGTATTTGAATGAGTTATCAGAATTTATGAGTTTTATCGGTTTTTGGGAAGCGAGTCTGTGTTGCATATTTGGTTGACTTTGCTATTTTTCGTATAGATTGAAGCTTTATTGTTTGAAATTGATTTTTTTTATAATAGTTTAATGTTACTGAGTTATTTTGACTAGATTTGAGTCGGCCGGAGGTGACTTTTTGAGAAAACACTATTTCTGAGGATTGACTTGGGCTTATTCCTAAATTTGGTTTGAAGCACTAGTTGCTTCAATTATTGATGATGTCCCCATGTCAAGGGTGGTGCACATGCGAGGGGTCGAGCCTATGTGCGTGCACCGGGTTTATCCGTGCTTGGGGTAGTGTTTAGACTATTTTGATGTCTTGGTTGAATACCCTAAATTGTGATATAATGTTTTTATATGTGGTACAACTACGTGACTTCGTGATTCATGCTAGAGATCATGTGTAGGCTTATTTCTACTATTTAAACATGATACTCGTTGTTTGTGGCGTAACCGCCTGATTTGGGATTTAGTTATTGTCACGACCCGAAATTTTCTACCGACGGGACCGTGATGGCGCCTAACATTTCACTTGCTAGGCAAGCCAACGCTAGAAAATCGTTAAACTAATTCCTTATTTCTATTCAGTAAATAACAATGATTAACTAAGATGAAATATAAGAGGTGCGGAATTTTGTAAAACTATATTAATTACTACCACACGGATCTGGAGTCACGATTCACGAGCATTCTAGAATTTACTACAAGTAATAGTCTGAAAGGAATACAACTGTCTGAATGAAAGAAAACAACAGTGACATAAAAGGTAGACGGGGACTTTAAGGTCTGTAAACGCCGATAGATCTACCTTGAGTCTCCGGACAACGGACCAATAGAAAAATCTCGATCAACCTGAGCCGGTATCAAAGTCTGCACAGAAAGTGCAGAGTGCAGCATCAGTACTACCGATCCTATGTACTGGTAAGTGTCGAGCCTAACCTCGGCGAAATAGTGACGAGGCTAAGACAAGACACCCACATATAACCTGAACAGTATAATCATACTAGTGGCAACAACAATAAATAAAGAAATAACGCAGAAATAATGGAAAAGGAATATACAGTGGAGGAATACAACATAAAGAGTGAAAATAATGAAAAGACAGAATTAAACCGAAAATCCTTAAACGAATTGAATAATTAAAACAGCAAGGAAAACTGCATGGCATCACCCTTCGTGCTTTTACTCTCAACCTCACCAAATAAATAAATAGAACGGCACGGCATCACCCTTCATGTATTAAACCTCTCATAATATGCACGACATCACCCTTCGTGCTTTAAACCTCTCATAATATACACCGCATCACCCTTCGTGTTTTAAACTTTTCATAATATACACCGCATTATCCTTTGTGCTTTACACTCTTCCTCACAATATAAATAATGCATGCACGGCATCACCCTTCGTGCTTTACACTCTTCCTCACAATATAAATAATGCATGCACGGCATCACCCTTCGTGCTTTAGACTCTTCCTCACCGTATAAATAAATCACGCACGGCATCACCCTTCGTGCTTTACACTCTTCCTAACAATTCATAGAATCAATAATAACGGATAGAGAGAAGTTTCACAAAGAAATCAATATTTCATCAATGATTACTTTCACAATTTAATATCTCAACCTCGAATCAATATTCACAATTTTATCAACCTTGGTGGAACCGGATACAAGTCTCCCAATATTTCAACAACAACAACAAGCATGGATAATAAGATTTAAGACTACAAATTTGCAAGAATGGAATTTCACTCGCATGCTATGACTCGACCACAACGCATAGATGCTCGTCACCTCAACTATACATCGTATTCAACAACAAAACACATAGCAATTACTCACACAATACCTATTCCCTCAAGCCAAAGTTAGACACAACACTTACCTTGCTCCGAAGACCACTAAATTCTCAATCACATCTTTTCCTTTGGAATTCACCTCCAAACCACTCGTATCTATTCAAAAATAACTCAATAACATCAAATATTGCTAAAGGAATCAATTATATTTCATAAATTAAATTTCTCAAATTTTCCTCCAAAAGATTGAAAAATCGACCCGGGCCTGCTTGGTCAAAACCCAAGGTTCGGACCAAAATCCTTTTACCTATTTACCCCCGAGCCCGAATATGTAATTAGTTTTGGAATCCGACGTCAAATTGAGGTCTAAATCCTCAAATTTCGAAATTCCTAAGTTCTACCCAAAAATCCTAATTTCACCATAAAAATTCTAGATTCTAGGTTAAAATCTTGTTATAAGATGTAAAAGATTGAAAGAAAAGAGTTAGGAATCATTTACCTATGATTTGGGGAAGATTTGGTCTTTGGAAAATCGCCTCTTAAAGTTTAGGGTTTTGAAAATATGAAGAATAAATAAAACATCCCATCTAAGCCCCTTTTACTTAGCTGCAGGTGTCGCAATTGCGACCTGAGCTTCGCAATTGCGATACCCTTCACAATCCCGCTGCCTTCGCAAATGTGAGGAAAGTGTCGCATTTGCGACCACTGAATCTCGCAAATGCGAGTAAATGTTCGCATTTGCGAACCTGCCCTTCCCAGACTCCCTTCGCAATTGCGAAGGTAACCTCGCAAATGCGAGGATTGCTGGCCCAGGCTTCTGATCGCAATTGCGATGAAAGACTCGCAATTTCGCATTTGCGATGCCTGATCTCGCAATTGCGAGATCAGAGGCCTTCAACAGGTTCAGTTATACCAGCAAAATTTCTTAGTTCAAAACATTCTGTGGCCTATCCGAAACTCATCCGAGCCCTCAGGGCTCCAAACAAAATATACACACAAGTCTAAAAATATCATACGAACTTGCTCGCGCGATCAAATCGCCAAAATAACATATAGAACCACGAATTTAGCACCAAATTAAATGAAATTCTCAAGAACACGTTAAAATTCATATCTTCTCAATTGAACGTCTGAATCATGTTAAATTAATTCCGTTTCTCACCAAATTTCACAGACAAGTCTTAAATATCATAATGAACCTGTACCGAGCTCCGAAACTAAAATACGGACCCGATACTAACAATGCCAAATATCAATCAATTCTTAAAAATAAATAATTTTCAGACTTTTAATTTTCATAAAACATTCACAACTCAAGCTAGGGACCTCCGAATTCAATTTCGGGCATACTCCCAGGTCCCATAATTTGATACGGACCTACCGGGACCGTCAAAGTACGGATCCGGGCCTATTTACCAAAAATATTGACCGAAGTCAATAAAAATCAGCTTTTAAGGCAAACATTCTTATTTTTATTAGTTTTCAACGTAAACGCTTTTCGGAAACCTGTCCAGACTGTGCACGCAAATCGAGGAGGGTAAAAAATGAGATTTGTAAGGCTTAAGAGCTCAGATTCGAGTTCTAAAATATAAGATGACCTTTTGGGTCATCACAGTTGTCCACTTCACACATGCATACACTTAAACATGCTATTATATATGTCCCGAAATATGTGATTTGATATTTATTGACTGTATACATGTGTTCTTGTATATGTTTCTGTGTTGTGGACTGGTTCGTTGGCACGTGAGTAGTCCGTGTGGATCTGAGTTGACCGATGCACATGAGTTGTTCGTGCAGATGATATATATTGTGGCACTTGAGTTGTCTGTACAGTTTGTGGATAAGGATCTATTCCCCTAGGGTCGTCCTCTCATGTTTCTCTCTTGATGAGGTACACGCGGTATGAGAAAAACTGTTCAATGTGTGGTTTTTGCATCTTTTGTCTATTTGCAAATACCTTGGGTTTATTTATGTCTTATTCACATATATTCTCTATATGCTAGATCTGAAACGCATACATGTCTCTTTGTGCATATCTTCTCTATATGTATTTTAGTTTGGATTGTGAGGGCACAATACATATCTTCTCTATATGTCTACCTATGCACACGTGACTTGATCGTACACGCATATATTCTGTATATGCTGAGTTGTTTACTATTCTAAGATTTGAGCATATATTCTCTATGTGCATCGATTGGTTATATCTGTGTTTCATGCTTAATCTTGCACTGTAGCGGTATTTTTTGTAGAATTGTGAACTGAACAAGTTTTGTGAGTACCATTGGTCATTCTTGCTGTTATTATCTCATCGTGGTTAGTTATGATACTTACGGAGTGCATGGGGTTGGTTGTACTCGTACTATACTTCTGCACCTTGTGTGTAAATCTTGGAGTCGAGCTGCTATGGATGATGGAGACGGGCATTGAAGTTGTAGCTACGTTCTGGATTCCAGCAACCTTTTTTTCATGGTAGTTAAGAATTTTAAATTTCGTTTATGTAAATTTTGAACAGGTATTGTACTAATTCTTCCTACCAGCCTTGTAAATCTGATTCATAGTGGCTCATGACTTGTACTACTAGTCCTTGGGATAGATGTATTGATTCCTCCATAGTTTTTATTTAATAAAATTGGAATTTTCTCATTGTAGTTGTAATATATATTGTTTGGATTACCTAGCAGGTAGGGTTAGGTGTCATCGCAACTTGGTGGAATTTTTCGATCGTGACATGCTTTCGAATGACACGTAGCTTTGAACATCCATGTGTCGCTATTTATACGTGGAGATAGAGTAAATATTTTGTCGGTTTGAGCAACTTTAGATTTCGGCTCGGGTTACTTGTCTTTTTGGTATATAATATAAATCGATTGAATGGAAAAATATAGTGCTATAGTTATAAAAGAGCGAAGATTTGTAAAATAAAATTATATTCACTTTGTGTGAAAAAATAAATACGTAACTAATAAGAGACATAAAAAGAAAGTCAAAAGTTAACAAATAAAGTAAGATAATTTACAATAACTACAGAAGAATAAAAAGAGAATGGAATATATAGAATAATAAGAAAGCGAACAGAAAAATATAGTACTATAATTATAATAGAGCGAAGATTTGCAAAAGAAAATATTATTTTAGCTTTGTGTGAAAAAAGCAAATACTTAATAATAGACACAAAAAGAAAGTCAAAAGTTAACAAATAAATTAAGATAGTTAACAATAAGTACATAAGAAGAAAAAAGAGAATAGAATATATAGAATAATAAGAAAGCTTTAACGTGATATAGCAAACCAAAAGGATCAAAAACTGTTGCAGCGGGGTTCAATCTTTCGAACCAAGGTGGAATCTCCTACACTTTGCCACTGCCACGTTTGTATCATTTGTTATTATGGGTGGCGTTTTAATATATTTATGATTATATATATATATATATATATATATATATATATATATATATATATATATATATATATATATATATATATGTACATACACACACATGTATACACAAAGTTTCGAACGAAGCTTGCAGGTGGTGTATCATCCCTTCGGACCTTATTAGATCTGCCCCTGAGACCAACACCTTGAGTTGTGCAAAATAAAAAATAAATTATTTTGTAGAGCATAATAATTTCAGCAGGTAATTATTATTTTAGTACCATATTTATTTTATTTTGAACTCCTTTCTGCATTGCTACTACATTTTTTTGGAAGGAAAAAAATTAAAAGAAGAGAAAAGGAAACTAAATAGGTGAAAAGGTTGTGGGTGTTGGAGGGGGGAGGAAGGTAGGGATAATTGAAATTGGAAGAGAATGAATTCAGCCGTAGGTTATTTGTTTATCTAGGCTATGAGTTTATTTATATAGCAGCAAGTGGGTAATAGAGAGAAACTGAACTAGCCTATATTAAGGAGTTTGAATTTACATCACATTCTGAGTCCTAATTTGATATAAATAAAGATTAGAAATGTAATTACAGTAGTCCTAATATCTCAACAGTCTTGATCATCTAATACCCCTGGCAAGCCCATCTCGGATGTAGAGACAATGAGCTTGGACATTAATTCGGCAAATTAAGAGGATCTTAGAGCATTTTTGAATAATCAACAATTTGGTCCACAGAAGGAATTTAACGAACACAAAGTTGGCCAAGATCAACCTTTTCTGGAACACAATAATAGTCAATTTTAATGTGCTTGGTCCGCTGATGAAAGACAAGACTGGCAGCGAGATAAATAGCACTAATGTTGTCATATAAATCGCAGGAGTATGAGGACATGGTAACCGAAGCTCCTTAAGCAAGCTCATGAGCCAAGATACTTCTGACGTTGCAAATGCAACTGCACGAAATTCTACTTCAGTTCTGGATCGATCCACAACATATTGTTTCCTTGATGGCCAACTAATAAGATTAGTTCCATAATATATAGCAAAAACATGATGGGAGCGGTAATCAGCAAGATTAGCATCCCAACTTGCATCGCAGTAGACTCGCACAGAGAAAGAACTGGATGGTGTAATATAAAGACCGTATGTAAGAGTATCCTTTAGATAACGAAGATTTTCTTTCAGTGCTTTCCAATGATCCGAGGCAGGATTATGCATGTACTAAGATATACGACTCAAAGAGAAAGAAATTTCTAGTCTCGTGATGGTTGAATATTGAAGATCCCCAACAATACTCCGATACAAGGAAGGGTGAGCAAATTTTGCACCATTTTTGGTTAAGTGAACAATTGTCACGACCCAAAATACCTCAGACCGTGATGACGCCTAGGCGTGCTTGCTAAGCAAGCCAATTCACAATCAACAGAATAAAGTCCAATTTCCTTAATTAATAGAGTTATATCATAATGAAAGCAGGAGTAATCCCAAAAGCAGTAAAATATCTGAAACAAGTATAAAATTGTTTAAACACGACCAAAATAGTACAATCCCCAAGATCTAGGTACACAAGTACACGAGCAACTACCGAATAAGTATAAGTCCGAATACATGTTCACAACTGTCTGTGAGAAAGAAAATACGGTAAAATAAGGACGGGGACTCCATGTGCTGCGGATCGAACAATATGATAGCTCACCATGAAGTCTCCAATAACACACTCCTACTCAACTCAAGGGTACCGCAATACCAGTCTCATGACCTGCAAAAAATGTGCAGAAGTATAGTATGAGTGCACCACAGTCGGTACCCAATAAGTATCAAGTCTAACCTCGATGAAGTAGTGGCGAGGCTAGGTACATCCGAATACTTACAATATAAAAATAATAACAAGCCTGAAGCTGGAACAATAAATATCCTCATGATAAACAGATATCAAGATATAAATTACTCAAAAGACATAAAGCATTCTTTTCCAGTTCAACAAATACTCATAATGCTACTCAAGTACGGCAAGTAAAGCTGGCATGCTTCAGTCAACGGAGTCGAGGCTCCCAACTAGCATGTATACATGGCATTTAACAGTTAGCATTTAAATGAATACACTTAAATGAATAAAGAATATGAATGTATGCTCAAATCGGTACAAGATCCATATACTCCGATACAAGATTCATATATCTCGATATGCAATCCATTTATTACAATAACTCGATACAAAAGCCATGTATCGAACCGGCACAAATTTTATGTATCGACCATGCTAACAGGGCCCAAAGTAACATGGGTTATCACCTACTCTGGAGGGACGGTACCAAATCTAAGCGCAAAGAGGGATATAATAGCAATCTCTCATAAATTAATATCCGATCATCATGTCATTTGCTGCAACTGTATTTCAACTGCACGACCTTGCCTTTGGTACCAAAATCTCAGTCCAGATCAAGTATCCAAATGTGATATATATGCATATGCCTAAGAATTTACAGATAAAAGATGCAGAAGGACTTAATAATTATTATATGGATATGTGCTCATGTAATCTCTATATGACTACGAAGAATTAAAATAATTCAACATATCAAGGATAAGTTCCCATGCTTCGTAAATAATCATAATCCTAGGCATGATTTCTAACATGAGTAAAAGAGCAAACGTTGTCACATAGGCCAAACAAATCACGAATCAAATGAGCATATAGTTAAAAAGAGGCATATATACAATATTCAAATTCCACTCCGTTCATGATATGAACTCGATAAGTGCATATACGCTCGGCACCACGTATATACACCACCCCAACACCATAAACACATAGCAACCAAGTCAAATCCTAGGGGTTTCCCTCTTAATAAGGTTAGCCAATAGACTTACCTCTTCCTCGGCCAGCTTCGATCATGAATCGCATCAAAACCTCGCTCTAGCCCTCCAATTATGCAAATTCAAGCCAATCAACATCTAAGGAAGTCAAACAACGCTATAAGAAGCGATCCTAATCCATAAAGCCACGATCTTGAAGAATTATCCAAAAAGGCAACTCGCGTCCGTGTGCCCAAAATCCGAAACCAATACTAAAATACGATGACCCATAACTGCCGAGTTCAAATATATATTTTTTCAAATTCGGATACAAATCAATGGTCAAAATTTCAAAATACTCTATCTTAAAGTGTAGGCAAAAACTCCAAATTTCCTCCTTAGATTCATAAATTAAATGCCAAAATTGGAGATAGAACCATGAATAATCATAAAATCCGAGTAAAGAACACTTCCACAAACCACGTGGGTGAAATTGCCTAAAAACTTGCTCCAATCCGAGCTCCTAATCTCAAAGTATGATAAAACGAGCTAACTCTTCGAAGATATATCCACTGCCAGTAAATCCGTATTTGCGAACAAAACAGTAACATTTGCGACACTGCTTCTTCAGTGAAAAACCCCGCATCTGCGAGAATCCCTCAACTGACCACATATCGCATCTGTGACAACTCAGTCGCATCTGTGGCTCTACATGCTTGTCTCTCTTGCAGATGCGCTCTCGCATCCACACCACAATCTTCGCACATGTGGACATCCTCCCCCAGCCAGTTTCTCACATCTCTGTCCACAAAATCCACAGGTGCGGATGCGCATCTACGCTCCAAGTTATGTAGAAGCGACAAATCCCTAGAACACACCAACATCGCAGAAACGACACTATCCCCGCAAAAGCGACATCGCACCTTCGACCAAACCTCCGCAGTTGCAAAGAACCAGAACCAGAACTACCAACATGACCCCCAAACAATCCAAAATCAATCTGACACACTCCCGAATCCCGCAGGATCATATCCAATCATACTAACAAGTCCAAATATAATATCCAAACTTACCCAAAGCCTCAAAATATCGCAAATAACATCAAATTCAAGAATCAAAGATCAAAATCATTTGATTAACTTCCAAACATTCTGACTTCGCCGAACTCGTCTGAATCACACTTAAACATCCCGGATCCCAACTTCTACTAAACAAAATAGACTTATACAAGGTCTCAAAACTACAATTTGAGTCCGATACACGAAAGTCAACTTCCAGTCAAACTCATGAACTTTCCAATTCTTCAAATTGCCAACTTTCAACAACTAGAGATAAAACCTTGTAGGAACATCCAAATTTAAATCTAAACATACCCCCAAGTCCAAAATTACCATACAAACCTATTTAAACCATCCAATTCCGATTCCAATGTCATTTTCTCAAAAGTCAAACCTTGATAAACTCTTCAAACTCAAGGCTTCCGAATTGAGAATCACTCTATCAAATCAATCCTGAACCCTTCGAACATCAAAACCAACCACATACGCATGTCATAATACATCATATGAAGCTACTCAAGGTTTCAAACTACTGAATGAAATACTAAAGCTCAAAACGACTGGTTGGGTCGTTACATTCAACCCAACTTAAACATATGTTCATCCTCGAACGTGCTAAAAGTCATGCCAAAGCTGTCAAATCACCGTATATCTCATCATACACATACCCATGGGTGATTTCCTCATCTCAAATCACATAAGCCTGTTATACAATCCAACTGAAGATTCTTTCTTTCACTTTAGCTTACAATCCTTAGAACCAAAATTCAACATCCGGAACTTCCTCTTAGCCTCGCTTCTTGTATGCATAAATTGTATCAATCCCAACAAGCTGTTTCAAACCATAAGTATTGATCCCAAGATATAACCACACGACGTACTTCATCGCTCATATGCCCATAACAATACATTCTGACCACAATAACAACTCATTACCAAATTCGGTACCGGTAATATACCTCATACCAAATAGAACCGTGTTTCAAACATTCACAATACTGTTAATGATGAAATAAACATGTAGAAAATCATAAGAACCCGCCAAATCAATAAGTCTTGGGGTCCTCTCACTCGAAACGAACCATTGCCAAATTCTGAGCTGATTAATGACTTTTTCTTCCAAACACACCTTATCTAAATTTGATTGCACTAATTATAGGCCTAATAACCTCATCTCAACCATTAAAAATTGCCTGACAGATAGGCCATACCAAAAACTACCTAGAACTGTGTACTACGCAATCTGTGCACCAAACAAGAAACAACTCAGATGTTGTCAGTAACAAAATGAGAACCAAATGAGAGAGATGTCCAACAAGCCTGACATATACAATCACAAAAGGAAAATACATAGAATCTATCCCACTAGGTAGAAATAAAACACATGGAGTAAATACAAAAAATCATATCCAAACATAACACTGCAGTGGCGTGCAATCCGATCCAATCATCATACTGCTCCACACGGCAATATTCATTGAGCTAAAATCCTCATGCTCACCAAACACATGTGTATCAACAACCAACACATACAGTGCATAAACATAACCATGGACGAAAAATAGCATCACACGTTATAGAAACGATGAGCACGACTGGGGTGCAATAAGCAAATAACATCTCAAGATCCATCTCACTCATATAACACCACGAGACCTAAACAGGACCACAACATGCGCGAGAATAATCAAGTAGCCTCACAATACATCATAGCATACACGAGTAACACATAAAATAGATTAGGGCAAGAATAATATCCATTCGGCCCGATGACACATCCATAGAAGGAGCTGTGCTGAGTAAGTAAGTCCAATCCAGTATAGAATACTCATTCTCAGTAGGCCTACCAATATGTCCCCAAACTGATTCAAATCATCCTAAAATAGGTAAATAACCTCCCAAAATCCATAGTAATCTCATCCATGACGCATAAAACCAGCTTCCTAACCCTTAATACACTTTCACCTTCTGTAGCCAATGGAATAATCTACCTCCACAAAGATCAAATCACTAAACCTCGAGAATATAAAATCTTTATACCTCATCTCTATCTCCCCCACTCAAATGTCACGCATACACAATTGCCTCACAAGAAATACTCCTACAAACCTTCCGCACCAAGTAGCAAAAATCTGAGCATCCATGGTTACCACCCACACAATGTCTGTAGTACTAGTCAAGCCTCAAATAAATCTACGATGCATGTTCTAGAACACCTTCTCTCCTCAGGCGATACAAGATAGTGCTAGCAATCTCTTAACTATCTAAAATCCCCCATGTTGTCTAGAACTCATGTCGTTCCTCTCAAAACCGAATCACAATCTTGTCCATTTAATCTCAATACACGACTCACTGCAACTATTATACAATAGCATAAAAATATGAGAATCCCGTTATAACATCTAAATCACAATAGGATACACACTTCATCGACCAGAAATCTTCCATTAACTCAGTTCAGGAGAAAAATGACAGCATGCAACAACCTCCCCATATCCGTAGAATACATAAACCTCAAGTCGTGGTCAAAGATCACCACAAATTCTTTGAGATTCATTTGCAACTAACCAGGCCATCAGAACTAAAATCCTCTAAATCAACTATGTCACGCAGACTGCCCAATTCGAAAGGTATTGCCCAAAACATCTGCAAAGCCCTATTTTTCCTAGGAATTGATCACTTCTTATTAACATGCTGATCCAAGCCACTGCTAACGAACCCGACTTCTTCAGATTACTCATGACCCGCCTTCATGGCAACACTTCTCTTTTCCTCAGTGCACTATGAATTTCAATCAAAATTAAGCCCAAGTAATCCCAACACGAAATCTTTTCGTCCTAAGACTCATAAGCCGCTATCCCCTTTTATACACCCAATAGTACCTCAAACTGAAATACCTACTCTGAAGAGATCGTTTATGAATCTGAATCTGTTTCTTCCATTTATTAAACATTGTCGTGCAGAAGCGATAATGTTTCAAAAATACTCCAACTCTTGTTCACGAACCAACACAAATCTCAAATCTCAAATCTCCAATCACACACAAATCAAAAAATTAACACACATTAATAATTGAACCCACTAGAACCATCCTCGAGAGTCACCCACTTAGTCCTAGCCTGAGTGTATAGCCAAACATTCTGAACAATCAGTGCTTCGCCAACACATGAATTCTCCAAAAGAACAATTGAATGAATCCTTTTCCTTTACACACTACATCCGCAAAAAACTATCCAACCTGAGTCATTCCTCAACCTACACATAACAACCAAGTGAAATATAACATGCCTCCAGCAAATTCCTTACCCGAATCAATCTTGAAGTCATCCTCCTCAATCCATAACTGATCCACAAGTGCACTGAAGTCCACGACCGTAACTACACATGACCATGTGATCCAACTGTCGATGATAAGCTCCCCCACTTTGCTTTAAGACATAATCACATTACCTAAGAACTCGCAATAATCGTTCCTCCTTAATTACTATGACCTCATGATGTTACTCACCTGACTTTCCCATAAGATCGTGTTTCACTAACTATAACACATCCCAAATCATCAGTCCAAATGCATACTCAACCTCGCGACAGTCGTTATCCTCCTCAAGAAATCCAGACTCACATCATAGTACATACATCCCTATAGATAGAAGGTAAAACTCTTCATAGCAACCTCATAAGAAATTCTACCACCTCAAATCTTCTCACAAGAGATATCTCACCTATGTAACCTCAATTCTTTCCATGACCGTGCCATGAGAACTACTACTATGTAATCAATAGATTCTCCCAAGTCTACACTAGTACATAGACCACAAGAATCTGTTTCATTCCACCAATGAACAACCGAAACATTCACCAGCTCATCAAAAACGCAAGACCATATAATACACAAAGATGATAATCAATCATTCACATTCCCTCTTGTAGCTTAAGCAAATCATTCTTATCAAATCTGAAACCCCCCAAAACGTAAGTAGCCATCACCAAATGAAATGCACAAACTTAATCATTGCCCAAAATGGCTCAAATTGCACCATTATCACGATCTAAATTCCCACCTCGAGGTTGTGATGGCTCCTAGCTGAACTTGCTAATCAAGCCAACCCGAAGATAACAAATAAAGTCCATTTTTATTATTTAACAGAGATATATAGCAATAAAAGATGAAAATAGTCTCAAAACATTGATAATATCTGATAACACCACAAGTAAGGCCTAAAGACGGCCAATACAATATGCCCACGACTAGGTGACACAAGTACACGAGCAACTATCGAAATGAGATCAAGTTGTCTGAAGTACAATAAGACAGAAATATAATAAGGAACAGGGACTCAGGAACTTCGAAGTAGATCCATGAACTGAAGATCACCCTAAGACTCCGTAAGATCTCCTAGCGATTGGGGAAGCTCTACTAGGACCAACTTGAGGATCTGCACAAAACAATGTGCAGAAGCGTAGTATGAGTACACCACAATTGGTACCCAATAAGTGTCAAGTCTAACCTCGAAGAATTAGTGTCGACGCTAGATGCTTCCGAATACTTACCACACAAATATAATAACATAATAAGAACCGAAACATTGCATAATATCATGAATATTAGGAACCACATCTATCAGCAGTTGAAAGGTACTAAGCATGATTTTATAGTACATAAATAACCTTATCACTGCTCAGATATAATAATGAAACATGACATGCTAAAATAACAAGGCCGAGACTCCCAACTAGCATAAAAGGACATCAAGTAACAATTTACAATGAGATAAATACATCAAATCAAATCAATAATAAGAATGCATGCTCAACCGGTACAAGATCCATGTACCCCGATATACAATCCATGTATCATATAACCCGATACAAATCCATGTATAAACATGGTAATTAATCCATGTACCGACCACACTCACGGGGTCCAAAGTAACATGGTTAATCACATGACTCCGGAGGGACGGTACCAAATCTAACCGCAAAAGAGACATAATAGAATCCCTCATAAATTAATTCAGATCATCATGTACAATGTGCCATAAATATATCTCATCCTCACACTTTACTTTTCATGCAAAAGTTCTCAGTCCAAATCAAGTACCTTTATTCAAAATGTATGCATATTCTCAAGGATTTCAAATACAAGGTGCACAAGGACTTAATAAAAATTATACGGATATGTGCTCATGAAATCTCTCTGTGACTATGGTCAATTTAAGAAATTCAACAAATCAAGGATAAGTTTCCATGCCTTCGTAAATAATCATAATCCTAGGGATGATCTCTAACATGAGTAAGAGAGCAAACATATTCGCATAGGCCAAACAAATCATGAATGAAATGAGCACATAGCCGAAGAAAAGGCATACAATATTCAAATTCCACTCCGTTCATGATATGAACTCGATAAGTGCATATACACTCGGCATCACGTATATACACCACCCCCAACACCATAAACACATATCAACCAAGTCAAATCCTAGGGGTTTCTCTCTTAATAAGGTTATCCAAGAGACTTACCTCTTTCTCGGCCAGCTTCAATCATGAATCGCATCATAAACTCGCTATTTCCCTCCAATTATGCAAATTCAAGCCAATCAACATAAAAGGAAGTCAAACAACGCTATAATAAGTGATCCTAATCCATAAAGCCTCGATCTTGAAGAATTACCCAAAATGTCAACTCGCCCCCGTGTGCTCGAAATCTGAAACCAATACTAAAATCCGATGACCCATAACCTGCCGAGTCCAAATATATATATTTTCAAATTCGGATCCAAATCGATGGTCAAAACTCCAAAATACTCTATCCAGACTCACATCATAGTACATACATCCCTCTAGATAGAAGGTAAAACTCTTCATAGCAACCTCATAAGAAATCGTACCACCTCAAATCTTCTCACAGGAGATATCTCACCTATGTAACCTCAATTCTTTCCATGACCTTGCCATGAGCACCACTACTATGTAATCAATAGATTCTCCCAAGTCTACACTAGTACATAGACCGCAAGAATCTGTTTCATTCCACCAATGAACAACCGAAAGATTCATCAGCTCATCAAAAACTCAAGACCATATAATACACAAAGATGATAATCAATCATTCACATTCCCTTTTATAGTTCAAGCAAATCATTCTTATCAAATCTGAAACCCCCCAAAATGTAAATAGTCATCACTAAATGAAATGCACAAACTTAATCATTTGCCCAAAATGACTCAGATTGCACCATTATCATCACCCAAATTCCCACCTCAAGGTTGTGATGGCGCCTAGCCGAACTTGCTAATCAAGCCAACCCGAGGATAAAAAATAAAGTCCATTTATATTATTCAACAGAGATATATAGCAATAAAAGATATAGGTGGCACAAGTACACAAGCAACTATCAAAATGAGATCAAGCCTATATACATGTCAACTTTTCTGAAGTACAATAAGACAGAAATATAATATGGAACAGGGACTCGGGAACTTCGAAGTAGATCCATGAAGTGCAGCTAATCCTAAGTCTCTGTAAGATCTCCTAGCCAATTGGGGAAGCTCTACTAGGACCAACTTGAGGATCTGCACAAAACAATGTGCAGAAGCGTAGTATGAGTACACCACAATCGGTACCCAATAAGTATCAAGTCTAACCTCGAAGAATTAGTGGCGACGCTAGATGCTTCCGAATACTTACAACACAAATATAATAACATAATAAGAACCGAAACATTGCATAATATCATGAATATCAGGAACCACATCTATCAGCAGTTAAAAGGTACTAAGCATGCTTTTATAGTACATAAATAACCTTATCACTGCTCAGATATAATAATGAAAGATGACATGCTAAAATAACAGGGCCAAGACTCCCAATTAGCATAAAAGGACATCAAGTAACGATTTACAATGAGATAAATACATCAAATAAAATCAATAATAAGAATGCATGCTCAATCGGTACAAGATCCATGTACCCCGATATACAATCCATGTATCACATAACCCGATACAAATCCATGTATAAACATGGTAATTAATCCATGTACCGACCACACTCACAGGGCCCAAAGTAACATGGTTAATCACATGACTCCGGAGGGACGGTACCAAATCCAACCGCAAAAGGTACATAATAGAATCCCTCATAAATTAATATCCAATCATCATGTACAATGTTACATAACTATATCTCATCCTCACACTTTACTTTTCATGCAAGAGTTCTCAGTCCAAATCAAGTACTTTTATTTAAAATGTATGCATATTCTCAAGGATTTCAAATACAAGGTACACAAGGACTTAATAAAAATTATACGGATATGTGCTCATGAAATCTTTGTGTGACTATGGTCAATTTAAGCAATTCAACGTATCAAGGATACGTTTCCATACCTTCGTAAATAATTAGAATCCTAGGGATGATCTCTAACATGAGTAAAAGAGTAAACATATTCACATAGGCCAAACAAAGCATGAATCAAATGAGCACATAATAGAAGACAAAGGCATACAATATTCAAATTCCACTCTGTTCATGATATGAACTCGATAAGTGCATATACACTCGGCACCACGGATATACACCACCCGCAATGCCTTAAACACATAGAAATCAAGTCAAATCCTAGGGGTTTGCCTTTTAACAAGGTTAACCAAGAGCCTTACCTCTTCCTATGCCAGCTTCAACCAAGAATCGCATCAAAACCTCGCTCTAACCCTCCAATTACTCAAATCCAAGCCAATCAACATCCAAGGAAGTCAAATAATGCTATAAAAAGCGGTCCCAATCCATACAGCCTCGATCTTGAAGAATTTTCCAAAAGGTTAGCCCACGCTCACGTGCCCGAAATCCGAAACCAATACTAAAATCAGATGACCCATAACCTACCGAGTCTAAATATATAATTTTCCGAATCCAAATCCAAATTGAAAGTCAAAACTCCAAAGTACTCTCTTTTAAAGTGTAGGCAAAAACTCCAAATTTCCTCCTTAGATTCATAAATCAAATACCAAAATTGGAGATAGAATCCTGAATAATAATCAAATCCGAGTGAAGAACACTTACCCAAACCACGTGGGTGCAAATCACCTCAAATAGCGCTCCAATCCGAGCTCCCAATCTTAAAATATGATAAAATGAGCTAACTCATCAAAGATATAACCTCTATCAGTAATCCACAATTGAGGACAAAACAGTTGCATCTGTGGTAAAAAACCTCGCATATGTGAGAATCCTTCAATTGACCACATATCACATCTACGACAACTCAACTGCATCTACGGTTCTGCATCTACGTCTCTCTCTCGCAGGTGCGCTCTCGCATCAGCACCATAATCTCCGCATATGCGGACATCCACCCCCAGCCAACTTCTCGCATTTGTGTCCACAAACTCTGCAGGCGTGGACGCGCATCTATGCTCCAAGTTACCTAAAATCGACAAATCCCTAGAACACATCAACATCGCAGGAGCAACACGAACCCCAAAAGGCGACATCGCACACACGACCAAACCTCCGCAGGTGCGAAGAACTAGAATCAGAACTGCCAACATGACCCCAAACGATCTGAAATCAATCTGAAACACTCACAAACCCTGCAAAACAACATCCAATAATACCAAAAAGTCCAAATACAATATCCAAATCCTCAAAATACCGAAAATAACATGAAATTCAAGAATCAAAGATCAAAATCATTCTCTTAACTTCGCCGAACTCGTCTGAATCACACTTAAACTTTTTGGATCAGAACCAAAGTTTAAACACAAGTTTAAATTAATTAAATGAACCTATCCAAGGTTTTATAACCACAATAGGATTCTGATAATGCCAAAGTCAACTCTTAGTCAAATCTATGAACTCTCAAATTCTTTAAATTACCAACTTTCGACAAATAGAGCCAAAACCTTCTAGGGAGATCTAAATTCAAATCTGAACATATGACCAAGTCCAAAATTACCAACGCACCTATGAAAACCATCAAATCCCGATTCCAAGGTTGTTTTCTCTAATGTCAAACCTTGGTCAATTCATCTAACTTAAGGCTTCTTAATTGAGAATCATTCTATCAAATCAATCCCGAACCCTACGAACATCAAAATCAAGCATATACGCAAGTCATAATACATCATATGAAGCTATTCAAGGTCTTAAACTGCTGAACAAAATACTAAAGTTCAAAACGACATGTCGGGTCATTACAACAATGTTGTCCATTATAGAGGGAGAAGTCTTAAAGTCAATCATTTTGGTTCTGGAGAGCAAATAACGAATGTATCATGCTTGAGATAGGTGTATCCCAGACCCTTTATGAGCAACTTATGCGCAAGAAGAAAGAGAGATCACCAAGTTCTTTTAGCGAGAATAGAACGTCTAGAGCATTGGTGAGTAATGATAAATAAGACTGATCACTACATGTTAGTATAATATCATCAATATAACCCCACCGCTGACGCATGTTAGACTAACATGCATCAGGAGAGAAGAAAATAGCGAGCTCTATGTGTAGATTAAGTCTTCCGCTAGATAATAATACAGGTTCCAAAACATGCAGCGAAGAACACAAAGCTGATCAATGGTCAACAAAGTAAAGTGGCAGCAATGGTTTGCAACCTAGAGAGTATTTCTCCAGAACTGGAGAAATTAAATCAGATAACTAAATCAATAATTGTGTAACAAAACCCTACCACTTTCACAGACATAATAAAAATAATGTAGTACATATTACTCAACTGGATGTAGGTAATTCACTTGTCGAACAACAACATGAAGCAATCCTGGCTGAGGAAATAGAATGTAATGACTCAGCCAGCTGTTTTGGGTATTTTAGACCCATCCCCCCTATTGGATGCTTTTTATATGTGTATTTGTGGTTACGTGACTTGCCGGGGTTGCTGGTTTGGTTTCGAAAAAATTTCGGAGTGAATTGGCACACTTAGCCCCAAAATTGGAAGTTTGAGTTGAATGAGTTGACCGGAGTTTGACTTTTGTGTAGATGACTCCGGAATGGATTTTTGATGGTTCTAATATTGGTACTATATTGGAAATTCTAAGGGAAATATGGTCAGTGTTGTTTGGTTATTGCATTTCATCTTTACTTGTAATTTTCATGGTTATTTACCTGATTTACTTACATATCATCTTTATATACTGGATCATTTACTGAGTAGAGTACTTGAGTAATTCTGTGCACCAATATGATTCTTTCGGTACTTGTTGAATTTATGAATTGTTCAAGTTTTAGTGAGTATCATTTATAATTGGCCAAAATTGATAATTGTACAAGTGCTAAAATGGCTCTATTTGCTTTTGAATTGAGTATTAACAGCAAGCAAGCAATTTTTAAAAGCAAATAGACATCAACCTAGTTGGGTTAAGAATTCACAGACAAACCAAATTCAAGAAAATATAAAGAAACCCAGTAAGAAAAACACATAATTCACCTGCTCAAAATCAATATCGAATTTTCACTTCAAAATAGCAATTTCAAAAGCAAACCGAGAGCAGAAATCAAAATCCACCCAGGAAGAAATTTTCTCATTTTCTCCTAATAGGACCAGCAAATTGAGATGAGAAATTACACAAAAATTTATCATTTCCATAGTTATCTCCATTATCAAAGTTGAGAGCATAACTTTTAGAATCAAAATGAAACTCTGTCTTCTTCTTTGAAGATTTCTTTGTGTTATAACCTTTAGAATCAAACTGAAATAAGATCTTTTACCATAACAAAATGGTGACTACAGAGTATAACGGAGAAATAAGTGGACGAAACCCTCCATTGCCGGGCTCTTACTCACACTTCTCAGATTTGAGATAACAGGAAAGGAATAAGGAAGTGAGGACGTTTTCGCTAAAATGGATTATTTTTTGTTTTAATGCAAATTCGAATTACGTGGAGTTAAAAAATACATGTCAGGTTTTTATTTCATGGCTTTTACAGGTGGAAATCCTTACGAACACGCGCCTGATTTTTATCTTGGCCTTGGAAATTTGTGTTTAATTGGGACACTTTGCACTGTGTTGGAGTGTCTAATAGGAACAAGCTCTAGTTAAAGTGCTAAAATAAAAAATTGGGACAACTTTAGGGACCTGGATATGTATTTGGCCTTTATAATTCTTGCTTCTATTACCTCGCCGAGGTTAGTTATGATACTTGTTGGGTACATGAGATCGGTTATGCTCATACTATACTATTTGCTTAATTGTGCATATCCAGGTGTTGGACCTAGCCACTGGTAGCGGAGTTTGCTTGCTGAGTTATTTCAAGAGACGAGATAGCCTTAACGCACACGCAAGTATACGTGGTCGTACAAGTAATATAGGATTGTAAGTCCAAATATCGTACCCACAGGGACTTGTGATTAACTATTTACTAAATTAAACTAAGACAATTAATCTATTCAAGTGATATTCTAAAATATGAATATTTAACTACAACTAATCTAGAGTAGCAAACTAAGCAACTACAGACAATAAGTCGGCAAATATAGAGACTAATTCAATGGGAGAAAATATTTCAGAGCTATGGATTAGCTAAGAATCCCGCTGAGTTTTTCGCTTAAATTGTCTAATTAATTTATCTGGTTTATTGATTGACAAGGTTAATATTACTCGTAGTATTCTCCCAGAGTACTACTTGCCTATTCAAGCTAACCTAACGCCTATATTCATATGGAATTAGGATTAAAAAGAACGCATTAATAATTTTTGTATAATAACCATGCAAGGTAATTAGGTATATCCCTATCCTAACCTCAAATCTGTTCCCCGTAATTCAGATTCAAGATCTCGCTCTACTCAATCTTATATGCAATCTAGTATTCCCTCTCCCGAGTTGAATCCTAGATTCGTAGATAGTATTCAATTGATGATCAATCAATCAAATAATTAAACGCAAGACTGAATAAATAAACCAATATGATAAAATAGTAAGAATAATCTAAGCTTCAAACTACAACGTTCATGTAGCACCTACAACTCAAGAACTGTCACGACCCAAATCCCATAATAGGTCGTAATGGCACCCAACTATGCTGCTAGGAAAGCCAACGCGGGAACCTCCACTTAACTATCAATGTTAAATTGTTAAAATCAAGATTTTCATTAAATAAATAGAATAAAATCTAGCACTCATAAAAACTTGTGCTTTTTTTCACTGAATTTCTGAATATAAATAAATCATAAAGTTAAGTGATAATAATAACGTGAAATAAAATAATGAACATCCACTAGAAACCCCAAACTTCCGGTGTCACAAGAGCATGATCATCTACTCGAACAATGCAACACTACCACAACATCTGTCTGGAATATAAAATAGACAAGATATAATAACTGAATAAGATAGAGACTCCGTGTGCTGCGAATCGTAGTGTAGAATGCAGCTCACCACAAAGTCCCCTTAGCAGCATAAAGTCCCCTCAGCAGTTACGCCAAGATCACCACCTAATGTACATGCCTCAGTACCTGCACATTCAATACAGAAGTGTAGCGTGAGTACGTAAATCAACGCATACCCAGTAAGTATCTAGCCTAACCTCAAAGTGGTAGTGATGAGGGGGTCGATGATGACATTTACTATAGATCCAATAAATAAAATATAATAAGATAGACAAGTATAAAATATGGTAAGTGAACAATGAGAATAGATATAAGCAAATAATACGGTCTACAACTGAACAGTGAACACAAAGTCCTCAATTGTCGACTACCTCCTCAAATGGAATACGTAATGGTCAATACCAAATCAACGGTCACATCTCAAGTCAGGAAACTCATGATTACACGGACTACTTATCAAGTATTTAGCACGATTATTCCGAGGCGAACTGCCCGATCCCATAAGAGTGTTTAAGAGAACTACAGAGGCGAATGGCCTGATCCCATAAGAGTGTGATACATAATCCTACCGAGGTGAACGACCCGATCCCATAAGAATATGTTACTCTGCTGAGGTGTACAACCCGATCCCATAAGAGTGTTTAAGAGAACTGCCGAGGCAAATGACCCGATCCCATAAGAGTGTGATACATAATCCTGCTGAGGCGAATGACTCGATCCCATAAGAATATATTACTCTGCCGAGGCGAACGGCCCGATCCCATAAGAGTGTGTTACATGATACCGTCGAGGCGAACGACCCAATCCCATAAGAGTTTATTACATGATACCGCCGAGGAAAACAACCTGATCCCATAAGCATATTGCTGAGGCGTTCAGCCTGATCCCATTAGAATATGAAACTTTGACGGGTCACTAGCCCCACTCACGAATATACGTGTGAGTTATAAAATTCAAGACAACTATAGGGCGAATACGTACAATGCGGAAGAAATCCACAAAGGAAAGTACAATTTCAAGAGCTAATGATATAGCTCATCAAGTATCTAAAATAGCAAGTCTGATACGCTACGCGAGTTTAGTCTCTGGCTAAATGGAAATTAAAACATTTAAACAGGCAAGAATAACTCAAATAGTACAATTAAAGCGTGGTGTGAGTCTAAGTCTACCCGGATATAATCAAGAATTCTAGCATACGCACGGACACTCGTCACATCATACGTGCGTGGCTCCCACAACATGTAGCACATAATAAATATAACACCTACGGGGTAAATACCTCCTCAAAAGGTTAAACAAGAGACTTGCCTCTCTTCAAAATTCGATAACCGGTTCCAACGCCTCTCTAACTGCTCAAACTGATGCCAAACGATCCGAAAATAATCAAAAAACGGGCAAACTAATCAAAATATACTCTAATATTCGTAATTTAACAATATGTAACAATTCCCAACTCCGCTCGAAAAGTCAACAAGTTCAACACCCGGGCCCACGTGCCCGGATTCTAAATATTATCAAAAACAAATATTACCCTTAACGTATATAGTATATATCCATAAAAGCATCCACTTTCATCCACGAATTGACTCTCAATCAAGGATATACCATTTCTCAACTTTGGAGATCAAAAACCCCACTTTTTACAATCCAAAGACAGATAAAAATAATAATCAACGAAAATAATCATGAAAAAACATCAAAATAAAGTCAGATATTTACCCCCTTGTTGAGACGAGAGCAACTCCGCGAAAATCATCTCAGACGGAACTTTAGAACTCAAGATATGCTCAAACTACTAATATTCTCGGTTTAAAACATTGTCCAGATAATTTTGCGTTCGCGAAGTGCAATTTTTTGCGTTGACCGGTCAACCTAGAAATTCTTCTTCGCGTTCAAGAAGAACAAAAGTTCGCACCAGAAATCAGTAATCTTTCCTGACACGAAATTGGGTATAACTCTCTCATACGACCTTGGAATTCGACAATTATTGTTGTTATGGTTCCGTAATTAAGATACGGATATAATGGTTCAATCTAATCAGAAATCAAAAGTAGTTTTCTCAATATATAACCCTTTGTGCCCAAATAAACGACGTCAAAATATCAAATAAAAGCGCGACACAACCCAAACACATCTGAAACACACCCGAGGCCCCCACAACCCCGCCCAACCACACAAACCAGTCCCAAAATATAACATGAACCTACTCGACGCCTCAAATAACACCAAACAATATCAAAACCATGAATCACACATCAATTCAAGCCTAATGAACTAATAACATTTAAACTTCTAAAACTCATGCCGAACCATACCAAATCAACTCGGAATGACCTCAATTTTTGCATGCAAGTTCCAAATAACAAAACGCACCTATACCAACTCCCCGAACTATAATTCGGATCCGATATCAACAAAGTCAACTCTCAGTCAAACCTATCAACCTTCTAAATCTTTAGTCTTCCAACTTTTGCCAAAAAGCATCAAATCAACCTACTGACTTCCAAATCCAAATCTGGACTTACTCCTAAGTCCAAAATCATCATCCAAACCTAACGGAACCGTCAAAACTCCGATCCAAGGTCGTTTATCCAAAAGTCAAACCATGGTCAACTCTTCCAACTTAATGCTTCCGAAAAGAGAATTATTCTTCCAAACCAACTCTGATCTTACCGAAAATCTAATCCGACTACACGTGCAAGTCATAATACATGAACTGAAGCTACTCAAGGTCTCAACCCGCCGAACGACATGCTAGAGCTCAAAATGACCGGCCGGGTCATTACATTCTCCCCCACGTTCGTCCTCGAACGTGCCAAGAACCGTTCCAGAGTTGCCCAAAATCACTATTTAACACCCCGTGCACCTACCCGTGCCACCACAACCCATATGAGCATATTAGCTCAAGCTAGACTGACGATCCTTCCTGCTACTTTAGTCCACAAGCCTTAGAACCAAATTTCAAAATTCAGAATCCTCAACCAGGTTTGCTTCTAACATACCCATGCCGTATCAATCTCAACACGCTGTACCAAAACATGATCATGCACCCATGTTGAATTCACGCAATGCACCGCATAATTCGTATTCTCATAATAACATCCTCGAACCACAATAGTTGCAAATTCACAAAGCTGATGCCCATAATATACCCCATAACGCATATAAGCCCTATTCCAAACCTCACAATACTTCAATGATGAAAGATATGTGTAGAAACTCATAACTACCTGCCAAATCAATAACCCGTGGAGTCTCTCCACTTTGCGAGAACCATTACCTCATTCTGAACTGATTAGTGACATATTTCCTCTAATATACATTATATAAATCTGATTACACTAATTCTAGATCCAACAATCTCGTCTCACCCGGTACAAGCTTCTCGGGCAATAAGCTACCTCAAACACTATCTAAAATCCCATACGATGCAATTAATGCGCCAACAAGCTACAAATCAAATATGACTAATAAGGAATAACAAACCTGAATATAAGACTATCCGGCCTGTGCAACGAACGAAAACAACCAAATCAATGCTATGAACCTATCTCAGAGATGAAAAACAAAACATACAAAATAAGTATAAAGATCTGTACTATACATTTCACTGTTGCAGCCTGCATCCCGAACTAAACATTGTACCCGTGGCGGCGTGCCACCTGATCCGCACATAACAATCAATAAGGAAATACCCATCGAGCCAAAATGCTCATACCCACAAAATGCCCTAATATCAACCACAAACACGCCAAGTGCATAAACACAACACTAGGAAGACAGGTAGCACCATGCCCTACGAAATGCCAAGCACGACTAGGGTGCAATAAACGATCTGCATCTCGAAAGCCATCTCGCTCACATAACACCACAAGCTACACTGGATCACAACACACTTGTGAATAATCAAGCCATCTCAGAACCCATATGGCATAAAAGAGTAGCACCTTAAATAGACGAAGACATGAATATCATCCACCATGCCCAAAGACCCATCCATAAGCGATGCTATGCCGAATAAGCATATTTGATCTGCTATAAAATATACATTCACATTAGGCCTAACAACGAACCTCCAAAGATCCACAATGACCCTATTCATGGCACATATGATCTACCGTCCAATCCGGAACAAACTCCCATAGTCTGTAACCAAAGAAATAGAGCGCCTCTCAGACATAAACTCTCCCATCAGCGACATTACTAGAATCTCCATACCTGATTTCAATCTCTACCACATAAATGGTTGTCACATAACACTTATACAATCATCCCGCGGAAGATACTCCCACGACCTTTCGCACCAGGTAGCAAAATCTGCACATACATGGCCACCAACTATACTATTACTGTAATGCAAATCAAGAATCCATAAATCAATACATAATTCCTCTTCCACAGAACACCATTCTCAGGT
This sequence comes from Nicotiana otophora, assembly GCA_000715115.1. Classification (NCBI taxonomy): domain Eukaryota; kingdom Viridiplantae; phylum Streptophyta; class Magnoliopsida; order Solanales; family Solanaceae; genus Nicotiana; species Nicotiana otophora. The sequence goes on along the minus strand of AWOL01S0004102.1, from coordinate 30,971 downwards.
GACACAAAAATAACGCCAACATACTCTGAACATCTAAAATCTCCCCACAACTCTTCCGAGCTTGTGACATTCCTGTCAAAACTGGATCGCAACCTTGATCCTCAAATTCCAATTTCATACCGCTCACTGCACCTATCATACTGCTACGCGAGAGTACAAGAATTTCATCATACCTCCTGAACTACCAGTAGAATAAGGATTTCATTGGCTAGGACCTTTCACTTAACTCATTTTAGAAGAAGAATCGCAACACACAACCAACTTCCTATAGCCGCAAAAGACATAGAACTCAAGCCGTGTTCTAAACCACCATAACTCTTCTGGGACCCATTTACGCATAATCAAAACCATCGGAATCAAATACCTCCAAATCAATCAAATTAGGGAGGTTTTCAAGCCTACAAGTACAACCACAATACACATGTATTGCCTTACCACACCGAAGGAACCAATCATTTACTTAACCATGCCGATCTAAACCACTACTAGGCTGACTCAACTACTTTTGATTTCTTCTTGACTTGCCTTCAGAATCAATACCTCTATTCAATCACATAACTTATCCCAATCAACACTCGTACCGAGTGAACCAATTCACGAGACCACATCGTTTCAATACCCCATAAGCCATTTCATACCTTCCTCATGCAGTCTATAGTAACTCCAACTAATACACCTGCGCTGATTATTTCCTCTACGAATCCGAAGCTATTTCTCTCATTTTCTAACATCGCATCGCAGACCCGTTGATAAGATAGAAATGCTCAAAGTACCCTTTACACTTTGCTGCAAAACCTAATCCTCAGCCACATAACGAACCTAAAAATCCTTAAGCATCACACCTAAAATCTCAAATCCACTAGAACCATTATTGAGAGTCGCCCACTCTAGTCCAATCCCGATTATTTAACCAAACCACTAGTGCTCCGTTAGCACATGAGCACTCCAATGAAGCAACCAGATGAATACTTTCCCTTGTACATCACATCCATCAAATCCCCTGCTCAAATTACCCCTGATATTTTCTTTCCTTAGTAATAAATAATCCACCAACATACCGATAACTCAAAACTGTAAAGTCACATCACCACATGACCCAATCATAGACGAGAGGCTCCCCCACTTAGCTTTATGCCACAATCACATAAATCCAAAACCCATAATGACTCTTCCTCCTCAGTTACCATGATCTCGCATCAATTTTCTCATAAGTTCTTGTTGCAATGATCATAAAATATCCCGAATTATCATCCAGAATCGCACACTCGATCTCCTGACACTCGTACGATCTTCTTCAAGCGATCCAAGCTCACACTGCAGTGCATGCATCTCATTGGATAGAAGGCAGAATTTTTTATAGGAACTTCGTCAGGAGTCATGCAACCCCTAACCTTCTCATATGAGATAGCCCACTTGTGTAACCTCATATCGACATCCTCCTACGGCATAGCCATAACCACGTCCATTATGAAATCAGTTGATTCTCCTAGGTCCACACTCATCCACCAGATATAAGAGTCCATTCATCCCATTAGCATAAGTTGAAGGTCCAACAATACGTTCCAAAACTCGAAGTCATGTTTCATCCTAAAACAATAATCAAGCTTTCACATCCCTCAACGTTCCAAGCAAATGCTTCCCGTCATATTCAAACTTCCTAAGCAAACTACTCGATCGTTGCTGTTGGCACTTGACCTGCTAACAACTCATCTACCGCGAGACATAACCCTCCATATCAGTCATCATCCTTTGCTACTAAAATACTAGCTCAAATCATGATCCATCTCTGTAGCATCTAAACTATTGAATTGCCACCAACTCTAAGCCTCCATAAAGATCATCTCATCGAGACATCAACACTAGAAATACCGATTCGACTCTGAAGCTTCCATACACCGCCATCTCTGATACCTGCGTCTTAGGTATCATTTCACAAAACACTACCACGAAGGCAAACCAATGAAGAAAATGACACCGACGAGCTTAAATGTGTTCAAACAAGGACGACTACACCACATCACAAACACGAATTCTACCAAGTTCGAAAATATCCAATCTCACTACTCCATCAACTAAATCCTGAACATCCATTGTCTGATTGCCTCTCCTCCGCTGAAAGTAAATGTCGATTCTTTAAACCATAAATCGAGAAATTCTCCTCCTGGGACATTTACTGCCCTGACACATAAATATGCACCCTACTATTCACACCAGCACTGCGCGATAACAACGCATAAACATCACAATACACTGTACATAGCCTCAAAACTATAGGCAATGCTAACACTAGGCTGAAATGCCAGAACACCTCTCCACAAGGTGTCGATAATAGTCCACCCAAATAAGCAGGGAAAAATATCATGTACCATATCTTTAGCACCACTATAACTCCTCGATGCCCAATTGATAACAAGCGCTAAACATCGTATAAGAATGTGTAGGAAAGAAATAAAAATATAAGCTTCAATGAAATCAAACCGCACGATGAGGAAATCTAGAAGGGAAGTTCTCCTAACAACCGTGTAGCCTCTCGAAGATAAGTACAGACGTCTTTGTACCAATCTGCAAGACTCTACTCGACTTGCTCATGACTCGTGAGACCTAAGTGAACCTAGCGCTCTAATACCAATATTTCACGACCCAAATCCCATAATAGGTGGTAATGGCGCCCAACTATGTTGTTAGGCAAGCCAACGCGGGAACCTCCACTTAACTATCCATTTTAAATTGTTAAAATCGGGATTTTCATTAAAAATAGAATAAAATCTAGCACTCATAGAAACCTGTGCTTTTCTTTACCAAATTTCTGAATATAAATAAATCATAAAGTGAAGTGACAATAATAATGTGAAATAAAATAATGAACATCCACTAGGAACCTCCAACACCTGGTGTCACAAGAGCATGAGCATATACTAGAATAATACAACACTACCACAACATCTGTATGGAATATAAAATAGACAAGATATAATAACTAAATAAGATGGAGACTCTGTGGGCTGCGAATCATAGCGTAGAATGCAGCTCACCATAAAGTCTCTTCAGCAGCTGTGCCAAGATGACCACCTAATGTACATGCCCCAGAACCTGCACATTGAGTGCAAAAATGTATCGTGAGTACATAAATCAACGCATACTCAGTAAGTATCTAGCCTAACCCTAAAGTGGTAGTAACGAGGGTTCAAAATTAAAACTTACTAGTGGTACAATAAATGAAATATAATAAAGTAGACAAGTATGAAACATGGTAAGTAAACAATGAGACCAAATAAAGGCAAATAATACTTTCTACAACTGAATAGTGAACACAAAGTCCTCAATTATCGGCTACCTCCTCTAATGGAATACGTAATGGTCAATACCAAATCAACGGTCACATCTCAGGTCAGGAAACTCATAAGTACGGGCACTCCTTATCAAGTATTTTGCACGATCCCATAAGAAGGTTTAAGAGAACTGCCAAGGTGAACGACCTGATCCCATAAGAGTGCGATACATAATCCTACCTAGGTGAACGGCCCGATCCCATAAGAATATGTTACTCTGCCGAGGCAAACAACCTGATCCCATAAGAGAGTTTAAGAGAATTACCGAGGTGAGCTGCCCGATCCCATAAGAATGTGATACATAATCATGCCGAGACGAACGGCCCGGTCCCATAAGAATATGTTACTCTGCCGAGGCGAACGTCCTGATCCCATAAGAGTGTGTTACATGATACCGCCGAGGCTAACGACCCAATCCCATAAGAATATTGTTGAGGCGTTCAGCCCAATGTCATTACAATATGAAACTTTGATGGGTCACTGACCCCACTCACGAATAGACATGTGAGTTATAAAATTCAAGAAACATTATCAGGCAAATACCACAATGTGGAAGAAATTCGTAAAGAAAAGTACAATTTCCAGGGCTAATCAAGTAGCTCATCAAGTTTATAAAACAACAAGTCTGATACGCTATGCGAGTCTAGTCTTAGGCTAAATGGAAATTAAAGCATTTAATCGTGCAAGAATAACTCAAATAGTACAATTAAAGCATGTGCGTGAGTTTAAGTCTACCCGGACATAAACAGAAATTCTAGCATACGCACGGACACTCGTTACCTCATACATGCATAACTCCCACAACATGTAGCACATAATAAATATAACACCTATGGGGTAAATGCTCCCTCAAAAGGTTAGATAAGAGACTTACCTCACTCCGAAATGCGATAACCAGCTCCAACGCCTCTCTAACTCCTCAAACCTGTCACAGCCCAAAATCCAATATAGGCCGAGATGGCACCCAACGTCATCGTTAGGCAAGCCAACGGTAAACTATCAGCTTAATTAATCATTTTATTATTTTTTAAATCATGAATCTTATTAGATAAAGAGATTAATACATTAAAAATAGTAGGTACGTACAATTTAAATAAAATATAAACTAATATTGTGTCAATGTAAAGAAACTATACACGAATTCTATCACACCCCAAAACTCGGTATCACGAGTGCATGAGCATCTACTAGGAAGTACAATAACATTACATCATCTGTCTAGCATACAAGGTAGACATGATAAAGTAAATATTTATGATGGAAACTCTGTGTGCTGCGAATCGTGGCATGGAATATAACTCACCATAGAGTCCCCTCAGCAGTTGCGCCTTCGCGCCCATGTGACCATCAAATGAACCCGTCAAATCTTGCACATTTAGCGCAAAAGTGCAGCACGAGTACGTAAATCAACGTGTACCCAGTAAGTATCTAGCCTAACCCCGGAGAGGTAGTGACGAGAGGTCGACATTGACAGTTACTAGTGGTCCAACAAATCAATATAATAAGTAGGCAAATATGAAATATAGTAGGTAACAATGAGTACAAGTTAAGGCAAATAATACGGTCTACGGCTAAGCAAAGCACAAAAAGTCGTCAAATACTGGATACCTCTCAAATGGAGTACATAATGGCCAACACCAAATCAACAGTCATATCTCGAGTTTGGAAAATTCAAGTATTCCGCACGATTCTGCCGAGGCGAGCCGCCCGATCCCATAAAAGTGGTTTTATAGAAATGCCGAGGTGAATGGCCCGATCCCATAAGAATATGATACATGATACTGCCAAGGCGAACGGCCCGATCCCATAAAAATATAAAACATGATATTTTCGAGGCGAACGGCCCGATTCCATAAGAATATGATACATGATACTGCCTAGGCGAACAGCCAGATCCCATAAGAGTGTGTTACATATATCCTGCCGAGGCGAATGACCTGATCCCATAAGAGTGTGGTACATAATCCTGCCTAGGTGAATGGCCCGATCCCATTAGAATATGAAGCTTTAACGGGTCCTTGACCCCACTCACGAATATACGTGTGAGTTATGAAATTTAAGAAAACGTTTCGATGAATACGCATAACGCGAGAGAAATTCACAAGGGAAGCCTAATTTTCCGCGGCTAATCAAGTAGCTCGTCGAATATTTAACATAGTGAGTCCATTAGTTTGTGTGAGTCTAGTCTCAGGTCATAATCCAAAATAAAGTAATTAAACAGTCAAGGATAACTCAAATAGTACAGTTAAAGCATGGCGCAAATCTAAGTCTACCCGGACATAATCAAGAATTCTAGCATACGCACGGACACTCGTCACCTCATATGTGCGTAGCTCCCACAACATGTAGCACATAATAGATATAACACCTACGGGGTAAATTCCCCCTCACAAAGTTAGACATGAGACTTACCTCGCTACGAAATTCAAAAATCGGCTCCAACGCCTCTCTAGTACCTCAAACCAATGCCCATCAATTCCAAACTAGTCAAACAATCATGAAAGCCAATAAAAATATACTCCAACATCATAATTAATTAATTTATAACATTTCCCAACTCCGCTAGAAAAGTCAACAAAGTAAACCATCGGGCCCACATACCCGAATTTCAAAACATTTTGAAGATAAACATTACCAATAACATGACGAACACAAATATAAAATTATTCTCAATTCCATGTCCAATTTCGTGGAAAAAAGCAAAAAATACTAAATTCTAGATTTTCTTCAAAAGCTTCCCAATTTCTACAAATTTCCATATTTAAATCCATATATAACTCATGTATTTAGCTTAAAACAAATGGGAATCACTTACCTTGTGTTTCTTGATGAATATCTCCTCCAGATAGCTCCCCAAATTTGGCTACCCAAGTGAAAAATGAGAGAAAAATGAGCCAACTCCCGAATTAAAAAGAACACTGCCCTGTCGACCCTTCTTCGCGAACGCGGCACAGCTCTCACGTTCCCGAAGCTCAACAAACTCTGGACCCAAAACTCTTCTTCGCGAAAGCGAGATTAGTCTCGCGAAGGCAATGCTTCACCAGGTTGCTCTATCGCGAACGCGTCCACTCCTTCGCAGATGCGAAGGCCAATCTCCCTTAGGCCAGCTTCTTCATTGCGAACGCGAAGCTGACATCGCGAACTCATAGATTTGTCGTCCTACCTTACGCGAATGCGAGGCACCAGTCACGAACGCAAAGCACAAACTTTCAGCAGCCAACAAATCCTTTTTCGCGAACGCATGAATCCCTTCGCGTTCGCGAAGAACAAAACCAGACATCAGCACCAGCAGTAACAAAACATGGAGAAATGATCTGAAACTCACCCGAGGCCCCTGGGACCCGGTCCAATCACACCAACAAGTCCCAAAACATGACACGAACCTGCTAGAGGCCTCAAATCACACCAAACAACATCCGAACTACGAATCGATAACCAGAATCCTTCTTTTAACTTCCAAACATTCCATCTTAAATGAACGCGTCTGATTGATACTTAATCTATCCGGAATGACGCCAAACTTTACTCACAAATCACAAATTATGATACAAACCTATTGCAAGGCTCGAAATCCCAAACGGACATCAATAACACCAAAGTCCGCTACAAACCAAACTTAAAAAATTCTAAAACCTTCAAAATGTCAACTTTCCACAATAAGCGCTGAATTTCTCCCGGACCACCCGATATTAAACCCGAACACACGCCTAAGTTTGAAATCATCATACAAACCTATTTGAACCTTCAAATCTCGATTCCGAGGTCATTTATTCAAAAGTCAAGTCTTGGTCAACTCTTCCAACTTAAAGCTTCCGTATTGAGAAACCTTTATCCGAATCAACTCTGAACTTCCCAAAATTCAATTCCGACCACGCGTACAAGTCATAGAACATGAAGTGAAGTTACTCAAGGCCTCAAACCGCCGAACGACGTGCTAGGGGTCAAAACGACCGGTCGGGTCATTACATTCTCCCTCACTTAAGCATGTATTCATCCTCGAACGTGCCAAGAATAGTTCCGGAGTTGACCAAAATCACTTTTTGGCACCTCGTGCACCTACCTGTGCCACCACAACCCACGTGAGCACATTAGCTCGAGCCAGACTGAAGATCCTCCATATTGCCTTAGCTAACTAGACTTAGAACCATATTCCAACATTTGAAATTCTCCACGAGACCTGATTCCAACATGTGAACACTGTAACAATCGCAACCCACTGTACCAAATAGAATCTTGCACCCATGTTGAGATCGCACCTCACAATTCGTATGTCCATGATAACATCCTCCGACTACAATAGGTGCAGATTCATGAACTAGATGCCCGTAGTATACCCCATAACACATATAAGCCCGGTCTCAACCCTCACAATACTGCAATGAGGAAAGAGATATGTAGGAACTCATAAAATCAATATCTCATTGAGTTTCCCTATTTGACAAGAACCATTACCTCATTCTGAACTGAATAGTGATATCTTCTCTTTAATATACCTTACATAAATCCGATCGCACTGATTGCATGTCCAATAATCTCATCTCACCTAGTACAATCTGCTCAGTCAATAAGTCACCTCAAATACTGAACTAAAATCCCATAAAACGCCATTAATGAATCAACATGCTACAACTCGAATATGACACATAAGGAAGAACGAACTCTGGCAAGGAGCTACCTAACTCGCGTAACGAATAAAATGGTCAACAGATGCTTTGAAGCTTTCTCAAAGATGAGAAACATGATACACAAAAATAAGTATAAGGAACCGTACTCAACATCTCAATGTTGCGGCGTGCAACCCGATCCACACATGATACCGTTGTGGCGTGCAACCCGATCAAAACATTGTACTTGTGGCAGCGTGCCACTCGATCCACACATAACAATCAATAAGGAAATACCTATTGAGCCATAATGCTCATACCTACTAAATATCGGAATATCGATCACAAGCACGCCAAGTGCAAAAACACAACCCTGGGGAGACGGGTAGCGCCATGTGCTACAAAACCTCAAGCACGACTAAGGTGAAATAAATGACCTGCATCTAGAGAGCCATCCTACTCATTTGACACCAAAAGCTACACGGCATCACCATAAATGTGCGAATAATCAAGTTGGCTCATAACCCACATAGCATAATAGAGTATTGCATAGAATAACCGACGACACGGAAAACATCCAACGTCCGAAGACTCATCCATAAGCAATGTTGTGCTAAATGATCATATACGACGTGATGTAAAACATATATTCAAACTAGATGATCCCATATTGGGACAATAACCTTTCAAGGATCCACAATGACCCTATTCATGACACATACAAGCAGTCATCAAATTCGGAACAACTCCCACAATACGCAATCAAAGGAATAGAGTGCCTCTCAGTCATAACCGTTCCCATTGGTAACAGTACCATAATCTCCATACCTGATTTCAATCTCTAACAATCGGATGACTAACACTTCACACTCATACGATCTTTCCGGGGGGTGTACTCCCAACACTTTCAGCACCGGGTAGCAAAATCTGAACATCAATGGCCAACGATCATGCCATTTCTGGAATGCCAATCAAGAATCCACAAACCAACGCACAAGGCCTCTTCCATAGAACTTCATCCTTAGGTGACATTAAGAAAATTCTAGCTTACTCTGAATATCTGAATCCTTCCCCCGCTCATCTGAACTCGTGACGTTCTTATCGAAACTGAATCGTAACCTTGATCCTCAACTTCCAATCTCCATGCCGCTCACTGCACCTACCATGTCGCTACGCGGGAGTACAAGAATTTCAGTATAACCCTGAATCACCAGTAGAATAACCACTTCATCGGCTAGAACCCCTTTCACCCAGCTCATTTCAGAAGAACAATTGCAACACGCAATCTAATTCCCATAACCGCAGAACCATGCCGATTCAAGCCATAACTAAGTGACCCAACTTCTTCCAATTTATTCTTGGCAATCGAAATAATAATATCTCCATTCAAACACATAACATACCTCAAATAACACTCATACCGAGTGACCCAAATCACAAGACCACATCGTTTCAATACCCATGAGCCATATCATACCCTCCTTAGGCGCTCAATAGTATTTCCAACCGATACACCCATTCTGAAAGACCTTCCAAGAATCCAAAGTTGTTTCTCCCATTCCTCCAACACTGTACCATAGACCCGATGATAACATAGAAATTCCCCAAGTATTCTTCACACTCTGCCGCAAAACCCAGTCCTCAGCCACATAACGAGCCCAAAATCTTTAAACACCGCACTTTAAATTCTAGAACCCACTAGAACCATTATTAAGAGTCACCCACTCTGACCTGGTCCTGAGTACATAACCAAACACTGGTGCTCTGTTAGCATATAAACACTTCCAAAGTAGCAACCGGATGAATTATTTTCCTTGTACATCACATCTACCAAAAGCATAAAGTCTGAGTCATCCCAATACCTACACATGAATCGTTGTGGCTAAATGGAACACATATATATCAAATTCTTTGTCCAAAATACCCTTGATATGTTTTTCTCCTCTTGGTCATAACTAATCTACCAATGCACCGATAACCAGAAACTACACAGGCACACATGCATGTGACTCAAACATAAACGGTGGTCTCCCCCACTTAGCTTTACACAACAATCACATAGATCCACACTCCACAATGACGTCTTCTGTCCAGTCACCATGATCGCACACCGTTGCTCGGCCAAAATTCTCATAAGTTGTTGTTGGACTAATCATAACACATCTCGAATTATCAGCCACAATCGCACACTCGATCGCTTAACAGTCATACCATCTTCGTCAAGCGATCCAAGCTCACATCACAATACATGCATCCCATGTTGGGCAGAAAGTAGAACTCTTCCTAAGAACCTCATCAAAACCACGCAACCGCTAACCTGATCATAGGAGATAGCTCGCCTGTGTAACTTCATATCAGCCTCATCTAACCTCATTGCTATAGTTAGATCCATCATTAAATAAACTAACCTCATTGGGTCCACGTTGATCCGCCAGTCATAAGAATACCTTCATTCATTAACATCACCCCGAAGATCCAACAACGTGTTTGAAACTCCAATCTGTATTGCATCCAAGACAATAATCGAATACTTCACCTTTTCCTATATTCCAACCAAGCCCTTCTCGTCACATTCAAAATTCCTAAGCATAGAAACCACCTCAGAGATCATCTCCCTCGAATCATCAATACTGGAAATGCCGATTAGATCCTGAAGTTGCAACACACAACATCTCTGATAACTTCCTCTTAGGTTGCATCTCACTATACTATGCTCAGAGGCAAACAAATGAAGACCAACATGCCGATGAACCTCAATGCATTCAATCAAGGACGGAGACACCACAATATTAACAAGAATTCCACCAAATTCGAAAATATCAAATCTCAATCATAGGAAACACTAACACTGGGCTGAAATAACAGAACACCCCTCCACAAGGTGACGATAATCGCCCACTCGAATATGTAGGGAGAAATATCCTGCACCACATCTATAGTACCATTACAACTCATCGATGCCCAAGTGATAACCAGTGCTCAACATCGTATAAGAATGAGTAAGAAGGAAATGAAGGCATAAGCTTTAATGTGATCAAATCGCACGACAAGGAATCAAGAAGGGAAGTGATCCTAACAGCCCTGTAGCCTCTCAAAGACAAGTACTGACGTCTCCATACTGATCCGCAAAACTATACTAGACTCGCTCATGACTCGTGAAACCCAAGTGAACCTAGAGCTCTGATACCAAGTTGTCATGACCCAAAATCCAATATAGGTTGTGATGGCGCCCAACGTCTTCGTTAGGCAAGCCAAGAGTGAACTATCAGCTTAATTATTCATTTTATTATTTTGGAAATAATGAATTTTATTAGATAGAGAGATCAATGCATTAAAAATAGTAGGTACGTACAATCTAAATAAAATATAAAGTAATAGTGAATCAATGTAAATCAACTATACACAAATTATAGAACACCCCAAAACCCCGTATCACAAGTACATGAGCATCTACTAGTAAGTACAATAGCATTACATCATTTGTCTCGAATACAAGGTAGACTGGATAAAGTAAATAATTATGGTGGAAACTCTGTGTTGTGAATCGTGGCATGGAATACATCTCACTATAGAGTCCCCTCAGCAGCTATGCCTCTACGCCCAAGTGACCATCAAATGAACCTGTCAAATCCTACACATTTAGTGCAGAAGTGCAGCATGAGTATGTAAATCAAAGTGTACCCATTAAGTATCTAGCCTAACCTCGGAGAGGTAGTAACGAGAGGTCGACATTGACACATACTAGTGGTCCAGCAAATCAATATAATAAGTAGGCAAATATGAAATATGGTAGGTAACAATGAGTATAGGTATAGGAAAATAATACGGTCTACAGTTGAATAGAGCACACAAAGTCCCCAAATACCGGATACCTCTTAAATCGAGTACATATGTAACGACCCGGCTGGTCATTTTGAGAGTTGTAGCCTTGTTCCCCCATTTACTGCTTATTTTATACTTTATAGCTGTTATGTGACTTGCTGGGGTAATCGGTTCGGGTCCGGTGTGATTTTAGAATAAAATGAGACACTTAGTCTCAAGGTTGAAAGCTTAAGTTAAAATGATTGACCGGATATTGATCTTTGAGTAAACGACTTTGGAATGGAGTTTTGATATTTCTGCTAGCTCCATTAGGTGATTTTGGACTTATGAGCATTTCCGAATTGTTATTCGGAAGTCTGTAGTGGAATCGGGCTTGAAATGGTGAAAGTAGGAATTTTTGGAAAGTTTGACCAGGAGTGGACTTTTTGATATCGGGGTCGGATTCTGATTTCAGAAGATAGAGTAGGCCTGTAATGTCATTTGTGACGTGTGTGCAAAATTTGAGGTCAATCGGATGTGATTTGGTAGGTTTCGGCATCGTTTGTAGAAATTGGGAGTTTAAAGTTCACTAGGCTTGAATCTATATGTGATTCGTGTTTTTGATGTTGTTCGAGGTGGTTTGAAGGCTCGACTAAGTTTGTATGAGGTGTTAAGACTTGTTGGTATGTTTGGTTGAGGTCCCGGAGACCTTGGGGCGATTTCGGATGGTTAACAGATCGATTGAAGTTTGAGGGAAGTGCTGAAGTTCACCAACTTCTGGTGTAATTGCACCTGCGGAGTGGGGATCGCAAGTGCGATCTCACAGAAGCGAGAGGTTAACCGAAGAAGCGTCCAGTAAGGAGGTGAGCAAAGGCCACAGGTGCGAGGTCATTTTCGCACCTGTGATGTCGTAGATGCGGTTGGGTTTACGCAGAAGCGGAGTTGGGCTAGCCTGGGCAGGGCGCAGGTGCGAGGAAATTACCGCATCTGCGAGCCCGCAGGTGCGAGCGAGGCTCCGCAAATGCGGAATTAAGAGAGGGACTTGTTTCTGTAGAAGTGGATGGAAGGCCGCAGAAGCGGCTCCACAGGTGCGGAACATGGAGCGCAGATGCGGGCCTGAGGAATTTAAGTGGCTTCCGCAGAAGCGGTTCCGAAGGTGCGGATATATGGTCGCAGGTGCGGAAAGCCTGGGTAGCTTATTAAAACAAGGGTTCGTGATTTTAGCTTCATTTCAAGAACGGTTTAGGCGATTTGTGAGAGGGTTTTCGAGGGGATTCTTGAGGTAAGTCCCTTGTACTTATTTTTTATCAATAATATTGCTTCCCCATTGAGTTTCCCACCTAGTTGGTATGTATTTAAGGTGTAAAGTGGGAGTTTGAGGCTAGGGATTTGGAGGGTTTGGTTTGAGGATTTGGGTGACGATTTGGTGTGGGATTTTGATAAATTTGGTATGGATAGACTCGTGATTTAGTGGGCTTTCGGGTTTTGTGACTTTTATCAAATTTTGAGACGTGGCCCCGGGGGCCAGTTTTGAGTCAATTTTTGATTTTGATTAATAACGTAGGATTTTCTTATGGAGTTGATTCCTTTAGCCTGTATTGATTTATCGCATTGTTTATGGCTAGATTCCAGGAATTCAGAGATCGTTTCGCGAGGAAAGGGTGTAGAGATTTGCTCATATTGAGGTAAGTAACCGTTCTAAATTTGGTTCTGAGGGTACGAAACCCAATATTACGTGTCATGCATTTGGTTTTGAGGTGACGGAAATGCTAGGTGACGGGCGTGTGGGCGCGCACCGTAGGAATTGTGACTTAATCAATTCTATGGATCTGTATAGTTGAATAATTTGTTGTTATCAGTACTTTTTTTCACGTATTAGAGAAATTGAACAATAAATAATGTTTAAACCATATGTTAACACTATAGGTACCTACAGAGGTCGCGCACATGTTGAATTATCTGCTAAATTATTGTTGTACTCAGTCACAGCTTATTTACATATCATATCTCAGTCTCTATTGTTCCTTATTGATACATTGCATTATTTCTGTTTAGGCTGATTTTCATGATTTCTGAGAGCTCGAGAGACTGGAGAGATTGATGACTGATTGAGGCCGAAGGCCTGATTGTGAGATATTTATATTATGGCACGTGAGTTGTCCGTGCAGCACGTGAGTTATCCGGGCGGATCAAGATATCATACTATAGCATGTGAGTTGTCCATGCAACACGTTAGTTGTCCATGCAACACATAAGTTTCCGTACAACACGTGAGTTGGCCGTGAGGATTATAGCGCTTGGGCTGAAAGAGCCCCTCCGGAGTCTACACACACACCCAGTAAGCTCAGGTACCTATTGAGTGCGAGAGCCGAGTGCTGGGTACTAAGTGAATGGGAAGGCTGAGTGATTGTGGCCTTGAGATGATGCATTTGATTTCATTATTGTTGCATTAACTGCCATGTATCATTGTTTGAAATTTCTGAAAGATATTACACTCTGTTTCACTTGAACTAGCCATGGAATAACTGTCGACCTAATTTATCGAACTTGAGAGCATGCCTACTTTCTTATGTTGAAATCACCGTAATTGAACTATAACTGTGAAACTCGTCACTAATTTCAGTTCTTTATTTAGCATTGTTACTTGCTGAGTTAGTTATACTCATACTACACCCTGCACTTCGTGTGCAGATCCAGGTGTTCCCGGACACAGTGGGTGTTGATTTCCGCACACAGTTGATCTTCTGGAGATTTCGAGGTAGCTGATGGTGTTTCACAAACCTTGTTTCTCTTTCCCTATCGTTCCACTTGTTGTATTTGGGTTCATATTTTCATAGACAGTATTTTTCGTACTTGTGATGTATAGATGCTCATATACTCAGTGACACCCCAATATTAGGAATTTTCGCGTTGTATTTTGGATTTCTATCCTATTTATGGGAAGTTGTTATCATTTAAACTATTTTAAATCTGTTTTCTGTTAAGTGTTGGAGTTATTTCATAAATTCTGGCTTGCCTATTAACGCGATAGGAGCCATCACGACAGGTTAGGATTTTGGGTAGTGACAACATAATGGTCAACACCAAATCAACAACCACATCTCGAGTTTATAACACTTACCTTGCTCTGAAGTTCTATAACCGGATCCAACACCTCTCTAGCACCTCAAACCAATGCCCATCGATCCGAAACTAGTCAAACAATCATGAAAACCAATAAACATATACCCCAACGTCATAATTAATTAATTTATAACACTTCTCAACTCTGTTCAAAAAGTCAACAAAATCAACCCTCGGGTCCACATGCCCGGATTTCGAAACTTTTTGAAGATAGACATTACCCATAACATCATGAACTAAAATATAAAATTTATTCCCAATTTCATGTCCAATTTCATGGTCAAAAGCCAAAAATACCAAATTCTAGGTTTTCTTCAAAAACTCCACAATTTCTACAAATTTCCATGTTTAAGTCCATATATAACTCGTGTATTTAGCTTACAACAAATGGGAATCACTTACCTTGTCTTGCTTGATGAATATCTCCTAACAATAGCTGCCCAAATTCGGCCGCCCAAGTGAAAAATGAGAGAAAAGTGAGCCAACTCCAAAATTAAAAAGGACATTGCCCAGACGACCCTTCTTTGCGAACGCTGCACAGCCCTCGCGTTCACGAAGCTCAACAAAATTTGGACCCAAAACCGTTCTTCGCAAATGCGAGATTACTCTCGCGAAGCCAATGCTTTATCTATCGCGAACCCGTCTACTCCTTCACAGACGCGAAGGACAATCTCCCCCAGGCCAGCTTCTTCATCGTGAACGCGAAGCTGACATCGCGAACGCGTAGCTTTGCCGTCCTACCTTACGCGAACGTGAGGCACCAGTCGTGAACGCAAAGCATAAAATTTCAGCATCCAACAAATCCGTCTTCGCGAACGCATGAATCCCTTCACGTTCGCGAAGAACAAAAATAGACACCAGCACCAGCAGCCGCAAAACATGGAGAAATGATCTGAAATCACCTCAGAACTCACCTGAGGTCCCCGGGACCCGATCCAATCACACCCACAAGTCCCAAAACATGACACAAAACCTACTCGAGGACTTAAATCACACCAAAAAATATCCAAACTACGAATGGATGAACAAAATCCTTCTTTTAACTTCCAAACATTCCAACTTCGATGAACGCATCCGATTCATACTTAAACATTCCAGAATGACGCCAAACTTTACGCACAAGTCACAAATCACAATTCAAACCTATTCCAAGGTTCAGAATCCCAAACGGACGTCAATAACGCCAAAGTTCGCTTCAAACCAAATTTAGGAAATTCTAAAAACCTTCAGAATGCCAATTTTCCACAATAAGCGTTGAATCGCTCCCGGACCAACCGATATTCAACCCCAACACACGCCTAAGTCTGAAATCATCATGTGATCCTATTGGAACCTTCAAATCCTGATTTTGAGGTCATTTACTCAAAAGTCACACCTTGATCAACTCTTCCAAGTTAAAGCTTTCGAATTAAGAATTTTCCGTCCGAATCAACTCTGAACTTTCTAAAATTAAATTCCGACCACATGTACAAGTCATAGAACATTAAGTGAAGTTACTAAAGGCCTCAAACCGTCAAACGACACGCTAGGGCTCAAAACGACATGTTGGGTTGTTACAAAACTAATGCCAAACGATTTGAAACTAATCAAACAACGTGCAAACCAATCAAAATATACTCCAGTACTCATAATTTAACAATATCTAACAATTCTCAACTCCGCTCAAAAAGTCAACAAGATCAACGCACGGGTCCACTTGCCCGGATTCAAAATATTATTTAAATTAAGTATTACTCTTAACTTATATAGTATATATACAGAAAAGCATCTAATTTCATCCACGAATTGACCATCAAATCAAGGATTTACCTTTTCTCAACTTTGGAGCTCAAACCCCCTTTCTTTACAATCTAATGATGGATAAAAATAATAAGCAACAAAAATGATCATGGAAAAACATCAACATAAAGGCCATATATTTAACCCCTTGTTGAAACGAGAGAAACACCGCAAAACTCATCTCAAATGGAGCTCTAGAATTCAAGATATGCTCAAAATACTAATATTCTCGGTTTAAAACACTGTCCAAATAAATTTTGTTCATTGCCTTCATGGGAGACCTTCGCGTTCGCGAAGATCAATTTCTTATGTTGACCAATCAATCTAGAAATCCTTCTTCGCGTTCGCAAAGAACAAAAGTTCGCACCAAAAACTAGCAATCTTTCTTGATACGGAATGGGCATAACTCTCTCATACGACCTCGGAATTCGACGACTCTTGTTATTATGGTTCCGTAATTATGATTCGGATCTAATGGTTCAATTTAATCACAAACCAAAGGCTGTTTTATAAATATAGTACCCTTTATGCCCAAATAAACGATGTTGAAACATCAAATAAGAGCGCGACAAAACCCAAACACATCTGAAACACACCAGAGGTCCGCCAGACTCTGCCCAATCACACAAACCAGTCCCAAAATATAACACGAACCTACTAAGTGCCTAAAATCACACCAAACAACAACAAAACCATGAATCGCACATAAATTCAAGCCTAATGAACTAATAAACGTTTAAACTTCTAGAACTCAAACCGAACCATACCAAATCAACCCGGAATGACCTCAAATTTTGCATACAAGTCCCAAATGACACAACGGGCCTATACCAGCTCCCGAAACTATAATCCGGATCCGATATCAATAAAGTCAACTCTAGGTCAAACCTATCAATCTTCTAAACGTTCAATCTTCCAACTTTTGCCAAAAAGCATCAAATCAACCTACGGAGTTCCAAATACAAATCCAGACATACGCCTAAGTCCAAAATCATCATCCGGACCTAATGGAACTGTCAAAACTTCGATCCAAGGCCGTTTACCCAAAATCAAATCATGGTTAACTCTTCCAACTTAAAGCTTCCGAATAAAGAATTATTCTTCCAAACAAACTCTGATCTTCCAGAAAATCTAATCCGACTACACGTGCAAGTCATAATACATGAAGTGAAGATACTCAAGGTCTCGAACCGCCGAACGACATACTAGAGCTAAAAACGACAGGTCAGGTCGTTACAAGAACTAATAATTTATGAGATTAAAGGACGAAATACAACTATTTTGAAGCTAAAATAAACAGTAATGAAATGGAAGGGGACTTCAGGACTACAGACGCCATGAAGATATAACTCAAGTCTCCACAAGTAGCTGAATCCGAGCAATCTCGCTACGCGCCGCTGGGATAAACTCCGGTATCTGTACAAGAAGTGCAGAAGTGTAGTTTGAGTACAACCGACCCCATGTACCCTGTAAGTATCGAGCCTAACCTCGACAAAGTAGTGACGAGGCTATGGCAAGTCACTCACAAATAATCTGTATAAGATAATAGCAACAGAAAATTAGGGATAGAAAATAAAGCAATAACTCGAACAAACGGACCCAAAGGTTAATTACGAGAGAGCCCAGAATAAACAAAGTCTCAAGTCTCATATCACAATACTGAGGATAACTCAACAGTCACAAACAATTACAACATATAAAATCTATTGCGGCGCGCAACCCGATCCCACTATATCATCATCTAATTATATCACAATCTGTCTGTCACAGCCCGAAATTCCTACCTTCGGACCGTGATGTCGCCTAATATTTCACTTGCTAGGCAAGCCAATGTTAGCATAATATTAACAAAATTTTAAATTATTAATAATCAAAGAAACAAATGCAGAAGAAAAGTTTGAAATATAGTAAATAATCCATAAAAATAACGGAGTCTAAATACCATTCCAGAATTGGTGTCACAAATGTACGAGCTTCTAGAATAAATACAAATAAAGGTCTGAATAAAATAAAGTTATCTGGAAATAAACACACAGCTAAAGTAAAATAGACGGAGACTTCAGAACTGCGGACGTCATGCAGCTATACCTCATGTCTCCTATGGTAGCTGAAAACCGAGCAATTCTATGGTACGCCGCTAGGACCAATTCTGAACTTTGCACAAGAAGTGCAGAGTGCAGTATCAGTACAACTGACCCCATGTAGTGGTAAGTGCTGAGCCTAACCTCGACGAAGTAGTGACGAGGCTAAGGCGGGTCACTTACATTAACTTGTGCGCAATATTAGTAACAACAACAATAATAGAAATAATTTAGGTAACTCATTTTTAATAATTGAAGTCAACTCAGCAGTCATAACCAATTATCATTTCCATCAATTCTGTTGCAGCGTGCAACCCGCTCTCACAATATATTTACATTCAATTCGGTTGCAGCGTACAACCCGCTCTCACAATATATACACATTCAGTTCTGTTGCGGCGTGCAACCCGCTCCTCTAATATTTTCATTTTAATCAAGTCTGTCATATATTTATTTCAATCAAGTATATATAGACTTTTTAATAAGTCTGTTGCGGCGTGCAATCCGATCCCCCAGTATTGACTTTTAATAAATCTGTTGCGGCGTGCAACCCGATCCTCCAATATGGACTTTTTAATAAGTCGGTTGTGGCGTGCAACCCGATCCTCCAATATTTACTTTTAATAAGTCAGTTGCGGCGTGCAACCTGATCCTCCAATATGGACTTTTAATAAGTCTGTTGCGGCGTGCAACCCGATCCTCCAATATATCCATTTACCAATTCTTATAGAAGAGATTTTCCCAATAAATGCAACAATTGATGTAAATTTATAAGACAACAAGCATATAATAATTATGATTTATTCATGAAACAAACAATGACAAATAGCAAATTATTATGGAAATCAGGGAGAAGATAGGCAGTTTAATATTAAATATGCTAAATGTCAAATAACAATTAAAACACAAAATTCAAATAGTATGTAACAATTAATGCAGGAATTCAAGAATTAATATTTGACAAAGAATAGGAGAGAAATAATTATTATAATAATTAATTTATGATTTAAAAAAAATTATGATTTTTCAAGTAAGCAGGAAAACAATTAATTTGACGACGTATAGACACTCGTCACCTCACCTATACGTCGTTCACATGCAATTCACATAACAAATAATTTAAGGGTTCTATTCCCTCAAGGCAAGCTTAACCACGACACTTACCTCGCTTTGCAAATTCCAATCAATTACTCAACCACAACTTTTTCTTTTAAATTTGTCTCCAAAAGCTTCAAATCTATTCATAAATAATTCGATATATTCAATACTAATCATAGGAATTAATTCCATATGAATTTACAAATTTTTCGAATAAAAATCCGAAATTCATTTAAATATTCGACAGTGGGACCCACACCTATCCCTCGTGAAACCATGTGCCCTCACAACAAGAACTAGAGAGTAAGTTGAATCCACATATTCAAATCAAATGCTTAAATATATTTTAAGGACTCACATATATCAAAGAAATCGCTCACTCTCACAAAATGAAGTCACATGCATGCAATGGTACCATAAGCTTGCCCATAATGTACATCTCTACTAATGTAGGCTCACTCGGTCTAAATTAATTAGGACTTTATTGTGGTTGTAACGTGAGCTAAGGGACAGGTAGGATATATATAGAAAATAGTGATTCACCCTCTTAAGAACTTTAACACAACACATAATACACTTTAAGCGCAAATTCTTCAATCCGCTTCAATTTCACAAACAAGATCACTCCCAAATATTATTCCCTTAATCTTTAAGCACTACTTTACTTAATACCATACTAGCAAGAACAAGACAACAATTTAGTCACCTATATTTTTCCTTCTCTCTTTTTTGTTTTTAGATTTTTCGTTCTTCTCATTTTTTTCAAATTTCGTTAGTGGTGTATTATTTTACAAAATAAGTGCACCTTTCTTTCTTTCATTGGTTCCACTAGAAAGCCACCCCACACTTAGTCCTTACTTCTTCTAGCGCCCATTTCACAATTAAAGTGCTTTCAGAGGTAACATGATCAAAATAATGTCAATTAAGAATAAAATGGCATCAGCTCGTAATGTGGGTGCCAAATAAAAATCTAGAGGCTCAAAAAAGTTTACTAGGGATAGATTTTATTTTGTGATAAGCACTAAAAAGATCAAAGAAGGCCTAAAATTATTTTTCAAACCGAGCATCACCTCAAATTTCGCTTCAACTCACATACCGGGCAAGTTCTAGATTCAATCACAATAACATGGACTACACAAAAGCTCACTTCACACATGGCACATGACTCTGTAAGGACAGTCTAATTCCGACTCTCATACAATGCAAGTATTCACAGAGCCACAAGATATTAAGCATTAAGCACAAATTGAATAATAGTCAAGTAAAAGATACATATGAATCACAAGACATGCTATCCAATATATAAAGGCATCGTGATCATCAAAACACATAGGGAAGATACTACACATGCCAGAGCCTAAATATGCTACTATCAAACAAGTCAAGGGCGCCTAGGATCATCGATCTTCCTCCTTTTATTTCCTAAATTCCTAATCAACTCTAAAAATAAAAAAACTACTACCCGGTTCAAATTACATACCATGAAAAGAACTGAGGTACAAAGAAAGAACACGGGAAATTATTACTACCTAAAGGAAAATAAAAGACATGTTTTTGGATTTTTCTGTTTTTCAGAAAAGAAAATTGTATTTTCTTTTTGTTAGACTTAATCCCTCGAGAAAACCACCTAAGAGATCCATTGTCAGGAAAAGTAAGTGTTTCTAAATTTGTTTTCTCAATTTTCGTGTTTTTTAAATTTTTGTTTTTTTAATAAAAATCACTACACTAAGAAACCACACGAAAATAATCATCATGCCATAACAATATCAATCCGCTCATATATTCAAATGTGCCACAATCATATCAACTTATACCAACAACTCCATCTCTAAGGATGTATGCACATGTTCAAGAAATAACCAATAAAATATACATGGACATAATAAATAAATAAACAGATGTGTGCTCATGATATAAAGTATGACTACAACTAAATCAATTATATATATATGAACAATATCAAGAATAGCTCATCATGCCCAAATAAGATAATAAATGCTGAAGCATAATTCCTAGCATGAATACATAGGTCAACGTAGTCATAATATCAAATAAAGCATAAGTCACGAAGAACAAACAACCAAACAAGGCATAAAGAAGTCTAAAACTACCTGAAACATGGTATAGCCTTAGTGTACGTACGTATATACACTCGTACGTATATACACTCGTCACCTCGCATATACGTCACCCCAAATCACGTATCACGTCGTATATAATTCCAATTTGTAGAAAATTCCCTCTCAACAAGGTTAAAAAAGAGACTTACCTCCTCCCGGAACTGCTTCAACCTTCAAATACCACTTTTTCTTTGAAAATTTCCTCCAAATGACCGAAATATAACCAAACAATACTTAACGGGGGTCAAACAAAATCATTGAAACCAATTACAAATAATAAAGCTTCAAAATTAAATCAAATCTCAAAAGTTATGTCACAACCCGGAATCCCATCCTCGGAATTGTGATGGCGCCTAACATTTCACTTACTAGGGAAGCCAACATTAACTAAATTACTTAACCAGTTGTAACAATTCAAATCAAAATGTTAACAATAATAACCGTAGAAGTCTAAAATATGGTGTTATAATACTGAATAGCATAATCTAAACATATCCCAGAATCTGGAGTCACGAATACATGAGCATCTACAGTGCTACAAATAAAGTTTAAGCGAAATACAACTATTTTGAAGCTAAAATAAACAGTAATGAAATGGAAGGGGACTTCAGGACTACAGACGCCATGAAGATATAACTCAAGTCTCCACAAGTAGCTGAATCCGAGCAATCTCGCTACACGCCGCTGGGATCAACTCTGATATCTGCACAAGAAGTGCAGAAGTGTAGTTTGAGTACAACCGACCCCATGTACCCTGTAAGTATCGAGCTTAACCTCGACAAAGTAGTGACGAGGCTATGACAAGTCACTCACAAATAATCTGTATAAGATAATAGCAACAGCAAAATCAGGGATAGAAAATAAAGCAATAACTCGAACAAACGGACCCAAAGGTTAATTACGAGAGAGCCCAGAATAAACAAAGTCTCAAGTCTCATATCACAATACTGAGGATAACTCAACAGTCACAAACAATTACAACATATACAATCTATTGCGGCGCGCAACCCGATCCCACCATATCATCATCTAATTATATCACAATCCGTCTGTCACGACCCGAAATTCCTACCTTCGGACCGTGATGGCGTCTAATATTTCACTTGCTAGGAAAGCCAATGTTAGAATAATATTAACAAAATTTTAAATTATTAATAATCAAAGAAATAAATGTGGAAGCAAAGTTTAAAATATAGTAAATAATCCATAAAAACAACGGAGTCTAAATACCATTCCAGAATTGGTGTCACAATTGTACGAGCTTCTAGAATAAATACAAATAAAGGTCTGAATAAAATAAAGTTATCTGAAAATAAACACACAGCTAAAGTAAAATAGACGGGGACTTCACAATTGCGGACGTCATGCAGCTATACCTCAAGTCTCCTATGGTAGATGAAAACCGAGCAATNTCCGAGCAAGTCTATGGTACGCTGCTGGGACCAACTCTGAAATCTGCACAAGAAGTGCAGAGTGTAGTATCAGTACAACTAACCCCATGTACTGATAAGTGCTGAGCCTAACCTCGACGAAGTAGTGACGAGGCTAAGGCGGGTCACTTACATTAACTTGTGCGCAATATTAGTAACAACAACAATAATAGAAATAATTTAGGTAACTCATTTTTAATAATTGAAGTCAACTCAGCAGTCATAACCAATTATCATTTCCATCAATTCTGTTGCAGCGTGCAACCCGCTCTCACAATATATT
>AWOL01S0004096.1:106329-124504 GCA_000715115.1 Nicotiana otophora | reverse complement strand
AACTGAATATTTTAAAACTAGTGGAACTTCACTTTCTTATTGTATGTGGTCTTGTTGTTACATATTTTTTTGTATTTCTGGTAGCCCATGTTTGTCTTTCCTTGTTGTCCTTTAATTTATTGTTTGATAATATTTTATTTATTGTTTTAACAGTCATTTGAAGAGTTTTTAGTTTAATTTTTTTTTAAGAAGTAAATAAGCTGAACCAATGCATAGATCCCTTTCCACAAACTTGAGTTAATCCAAAATTGAAATCATACACATCCAAATTGAAAAGAACAAATTGAAAGTCATCCTCATAACTATAAGGAAGAATAGAAAAGAACGAGCAAGTGCATTTCTTTATGATATCTCTATGAATAACATTGTGAACCATTTTATTAGGTGATTATTCAAAATAGTATATAAAGTAGTAATTTTGTTGCCTATCTGAATTGTTTTATTGTCAGTTTTGTTTTCATATCCTTTATTTTATTGTTCATTCTAATTTATTTTCTTACTTTTTCAGAATATTAAAGATAACTATGGCGGACATAATGTTCCATCATGGTGGGGTTTGGATTAGAAAACACCATGTGTTATATTCAAAGAAGCTTGTTCACTCTTGGAAAGGTTATGAGTCTGACCTTCTTTCCTTTATTGATCTAATAAATGAGTATACTAGGGAGTTGATGTATTTATATGTTCAACAACTAATTGTAAATAAACCTTATGGTAATTATTATGAGGTAGTGGATGATTCTGGGATAAGGAATTTCATGTGTTTAATATCTGATGAATTTAAATTTCTTAACTTCTATGGAGTAGATGAATGTGATTTATCTTTGAATGTTCCTAATATTGTCCATTATTGTGATTCACACCCATCACTAATTGAAATTAGTACAGATTATAATGAGGTTGAGGTTTATAAGGGTATGAGCTTCAAGGATATACCTGAAGCTAGAAAATGTATTAACTTCTATGCCCTGGCAAACAAAAAGAATTTACAGCAAGAAAAAAGTGATAAAGAAAGATTAAGGTACAAATGTGTTCTTGGTTGCCCTTTTGTTATTCTCATTTCTGGGGGTGGAAACCTTCTGAGGGTTAGGATAAAGACATTAAGATCAGATCATACTTGTGATGAAGCATTTGATAATAGTAGGGTTGATTATCATACAATTGCACATTACTTCAAGAAAAGCTGCAAGATAATCCTATGTATAAGATTAAAGAGATGAGAGCAGATATCAAAACTGTGTTTAATACAAATGTCAGTTATGGAAAGTGTAAGAGGGCTAAAAGACTTATTTTAGAGAAACTAGAAGGTAGCTTTACAGATGGCTACAATAACATTGAGGCATATGCCAATGAACTAAGTGACAATAATCCAGGGAGTGATGTGGTCGTTAACTTATCAAAGGATGCACTTGCTCAAGGTATTAGAAGATTCTTGAGAATGTATATTTGCTTCCATGCTCTTAAGATGGGTTTTAAGGAAGGTTTAAGGCCTTTTATTGGCTTGGATGAGACCTTTCTTAAAGATAAAGCCAAAGGCCAATTGTTAATTGTTGTTGGTTTGGATTGTAATAACTAAACCTATCCTCTAGCTTGGGCAATTGTAGATAAGGAAACTAAGAGAACATGGACTTGGTTCTTGGAATTGCTTCAAAGATCATTGGATCTCAAAGAGGGTGAAGGAATTACCTTCATGTCAGACATGCAGAAGGTAGTTTTTCCATTCTAGTTATTTATTACCTAACTGTTAAGTCTATCTTATTTGTGTCCTTTAATTATTCTTATTTTAATTTTCTTTTATTTTATGTTGAGATTGATTCAAGCAGTCTATAATGTGCTTCAACGGTCAAATCATATATATTGTGTTAAACATATTGAGTCAAATTGGTGCAAAAAATAAAAAACAGATGAGTTCAAGAAGTTGTTACGGTGGTGTTCATGGTGCTCATATGAGGAAGTCCAATGGTGAATTTGGATATGAAGTCACAGAAGAGGGAGATAGGCACACTGTCAATATGGCTATGAAGAGATGCACATGTAAGGGATGGGATCTCACTGGAATTCCATGTCCCCATGCAATTAAAGCCATTCAGTACTAGAAGATGGATCCTTTGAAGGAAATAAATTGGTGGTATAGCAAAGAAGCATACGTGATTACTTATAAACACAAACGGCAGCCAGTCAGGGGTGAAAATTTTTGGAAAGTGAAAGAAGCTCAAGCAATGAAACCACCCGAGTTAGTCAAGTTAGTTGGGAGGCCTAAAATCAAGAGAACAAGGAAAAACGATGAAGCAATCAAGAGGTAAGGTGAGTGGAAAGTATCCAGGAAGGGAAGAGTCATGACTTGCCGCAACTGTGGAGAGACAAAGCATAATTCTAGGGGATGTGACGAGGTAAGAATTAATTTAGTAATTTAATTCACTCACTAATGAATTTATTTAACTTCTCTAACTTTTTAAATATCCACCCAATAAGGAGAAAAGTCAAATGAAAAGGCAAAGACTGTTTGATGAAAATGAAAAAGTGGGGCAACATCCACATGAAGAAATCTATCTTATTGAACCTAAATATAGTCAAGCAAGTCAAGGCCCAGAGTTTATTTTCATGCCTACACCAAGTGTCTATAGTGAGATTTCAAGCAGTGTATTTCTTGGCTTAGAGCATCTAAAACCCGAAATAGGACCATCTATAAGACATGTGGTTGTGTCAGAGGAAAAGATAAGGCCTCAATAGAGACATCAGCCATCACAACCTTCAGTGTAATGATCCGACCGGTCATTTTGAGAATTAGTGTCATTTTTGGTAACTTAAGATCTCGATCAGCTTCGTATTATGTATTATTACTAGCGTGTGTGGTCGAGTTCAGATTTCGGATGATTCGGGATCAATTTGGAAGAAGGATTCTTATTTTAGAAGTTTAAACGGTAAGAGTTGGCTGGAGTTTGACTTTTATATAGACGACTACAAAATGGTATTTTTATGATTCCAATAGCTTTGTATGGTGATTTTGGATTTAGGCGTGCATCCGGATTTAGATTTGAGTGGTCGTAGGATAATTTGAAGTATTTTGGCAAAAATTGAAAAGTTAAAGTTTTGGAAGGCTAAGAGGTTTGACCAGGAGTTGACTTTATTGATATGGTGCTCGGATTGTGATTCCAAGAGTTGGATTAGCTCTGTTATTTCATTTGAGACTTGCATGTAAAATTTGATGTCATTTCGAGTTGATTTGATATGTTTCGGCCCGAGTTGTAGAAGTTGAAAGTTCATAAGTTCATTACGTTCGATTTGAGGTGCGATTCATAGTTTTGGTGTTGTTTGATATGATTTGAGGTATTGAGCAGGTCCGCGTTATATTTTGGGACTTATTGGTATGCTCGGACGGGATCCTGAGGGGCTCGGGTGAGTTTCAGATAGGCTTTGATTGTGTTGCGCTTGTTTCTTATGTTTCGACGTCGTTTCTTCAAGCATAAATTGTCATATTAATAAAATGAGCTCCAATTTCTGTTTTGATTGAATAATTAGATCTGTATCGTAATTACGGAGTCATAGCAAAAAGAATCGTCAAATTTGGGCATCGTATAAGGGAGTTATGCTCATTTTAGTGTCGGAGAAGAGAGCTGGTGTCGGTGCTTCGCAAATGCGAAGTTGGGTCCGCATCTGCTGCCCCACAAGTGCAAATAATGGTCCGCAAATGCAGAAACTACAGATGATAGACCGCAGGTGCGGAGTTTTGGGCGTAGAAGCGAAATTCCATGTGTATTAAAAAAACAGACTTCGTTTATTTAGTATTTTGAGCATATCTTGAGTTCTAAAGCTCTGATTGAGGTGATTTTTGTAGCATTCTTATCGTCTTTTCTTGGGGGTCAGTATATAACTATAGTTGTTGTATTTTAATATGATTACAAAAGTTCATTTTTAAATTAAGTCATGTTTTGATTGGAGAATTGGGACTTTTTTTCAAAAGTATTTCTAAAGAGAATAATTGGGTTTTGAACATCGATTCGGAGTCGGAATTAGATTAGATTTGAGCCGTCCAGAGGGTTTTTCACTCGAGAAGGTCATTTTAGAGTAACAGTCTAGCTTCTTTGAGGTAAGTATCTTGCCTAACTTTGTGTGGGAGAAACTACCCCTTAGGATTTGAGTCATTTGTGCTAATTGTGTCATGTGAAGGCCGTGTACGTGAGGTGACGAGTACGTACTCTGGATTATTTGTATAAATTTGATCATTTGGGGATCTTAGGTTCTTATGTTCATTAGATGTGAAATTGTTTTAGCATGTTAAATCCCCTATTTACTAAATTTACCCTTACATGTCTTATCTGAAATTAACTGATTCATGTTTTACCCTTGTTGCCAATTAAATGCTTATGTGCCTTAATTGAAGATGTTGCATCTTTTATTGCCATGCTATCTTTTTCGTATTTTATTATCCTTAATTGAAGTTATTATTATCCTTTCTGTAAGTACTTATCCTTAATTGAGGTTATTATTATTCTTTCCGTAATTGCTTATCCTTAATTGAAGTCATTATTATCTTTTGCGTAATTGCTTATCCTTAATTGAATTTATTAGTATCTTTTCCGTAATTTCTCAACCTTAATTGAAGATTTGTTATCCCTTTCATTGTTGACTTATCCTTATTTAGAATCATTGATCCATGCTATCCCTTTTACCGTCGGGTTGTACTTATGTGAAAATCATTGTTGCACGCTATTTCTCCCCTTGTTGAGCTATTCTTGTTGAAACCACTATTCTCTATTGTCTCTTTCATTGTGATCTCATTCCTCCGTTTCTTTATGTTCTGAAGTTCTTGAGTTGATTTACTTGCCGGTGTTCTCGTATTTTTGTTGTTGTTGTTGTTGTACCCTGTATCGTTGAGCCGAGGGCTATGTGTGGTTGTGGTATTGAAATTGTTTTGAGGAAATGTTGCGGCATATGGGCATATGTTGTGAAAGTTATTTTATTGTGTTGTTTTGTTTTGGCACACGTGGTATTGTTGAGAGGATTGTCGGGGTGTTCGCACGTGAGTTATTTGTGCTATTATTACTATTGATATTTGCATATGTGGCATGACAATGCGGGCTATATATGTGGGTTTGTGTATGTGGCGAGACAAGGTGGAATATTATTATGAGCGTGCGGCGATATAAGGCGGGCATTTACTTTATTATTTCACACGTGACGAGACAAGGTGGGCTATATTGGGGAATGATTTGTGATGACTTGTGATGGCCTGAGGGTATTGTTATTGTTGTTATTTGTGTAGTGGTGTGCCTACCCTGTGTGAGTTATACAGTGTACATTTTATGGTGATAGTTTATTATGTGTCATTCATTATCTATACTCTTACTTGTTGACTTGAATTGTGGTAGAACACTTACACAAGCATACACGTAAATAAATTACCCATATAGGTTAAGAAGATGAATCCTGATGTTATTGACCATTTACATGTACTCCCGTGTACTTGCCTTCTGTGTGAGAGTTATTCTATTGGTACGTGAGTTGTCTGTGCAGTCATGAGTCATTGCTATTATTGGCACGTGAGTGGTCTGTGCGAATATTAGATATTGTCACTCTCTTGGCACGTGAGTTATCCGTGCGATTATGAATTTGTAGTGTGGGCAGAGGTTTGGTACCTCGTGGAAATTCCTAAATAGATCTGGTGGAAAAGCAGTTGTTACTTGTTTTCCTTTATTTGGTTTCATTGGACTTAGACTGTGTCCAACTTACTCTACAACATTACTATATGTTTGCTTCTTGTTGCTAATTGTTGTTTCTAGTGTTTCATTACGAGTATTGTTTTGTCTTCCTTACCATGCTTAGCTTTATATTAACATTGTTTCCCCGTTAGTTTACCTTCGTACTTGTTCAGGTTGTTTAGTCCAGTAGGTGTTTTGACTTTCCTTCGTCACTACTCCACCGAGGCTAGTCTTGATACTTACTGGGTACCACTGTGGTGTACTCATGCTATGCTTTTTGCATATTTTTGTGCAGATCTAGGTATTTCGGAGTTGGTTGATCAATAACTAGTTGTTCAGGTTTTGCTGTGGAGACTCAAGGTAAACTTGTCGTCACGTTCGCATGCCTTGGAGTCACATTCTGATATTGTACATGTACTGTTTATTTCTATTCCGAAACAGTTGTATTTAGGAATTTTTCTAGCAAACTCAGTAGAGCTTATGACTTATACTACCGGTTTTGGGATTGTTGGCTTGTATGGAAATTTCCATATCAAAATTTATAGTTATTGGTTAAATTTTGCTATTAATTGAGTAAGTGTTAGGCTTACCTAGTCATAGAGACTAGGTGTCGTGACGATATCCTACGAAAGGAAATTGGGGTCGTGACAAGTTGGTATCAGAGCTCTAGGTTCATAGGTGTTACGAGTCATAAGCGAGTTTAGTAGAGTCTTGTAGATCAGTACAGAGACGTCTATACTTATCTTCGAGAGGCTACAGAACTATTAAGACAGTTTCACTTCTTTCATTCCTATCGTGCGAGTTTATTGACCTCGAAGTTTGAGCCTTTATCATTCTATTCTCTCACAGATTGTGATGACAGGAGTTGCAGTTACTGATGTTGCTGCCCCTAGAGCTGGTGTTGCTAGAGGGCGAGGCAGAGGCTGGGGCCAAGGAGGAGCACTAGCTACAGTTAGAGCACTTGTCAGAGTAGCAGTTGAGGAGCCGCTAGTAGCTCATGTTGGGGGACAAGCATCGGAAGCGCCTGTTGTCCCCGGACTTCATGAGAACTTAGCACAGTTCCTGAGCATGTTTGGTACATTAGCTCAGGCGGGGTTAATTCCGGTTGCACCAACTACTTCACAGACCGGGGGAGGAGCTCAGACTCCCATCGTCCGCACCTCATAGCAGCGGGATCATATTGGTCAGGTTCCGGGTGTGGTGCCAGCACATCCAATTGTTCCAGTTCAGCCCATGATTAGGGCAGGACCATCTGAGGAAGAAAAGCTTAGACTTGCGAGGTTCAAGAAGTATTACCCACCTACCTTTAGTGGTTTAGCTTCAGAGGATGCATATGGTTTCCTAGAGGAATGCCACTGTATTCTCCGCAATATAGGTATTGTGGAGACGTGTGGGGTTGCTTTTACTACGTTCCAGCTTAAGGGAGCGGCATATCAGTGGTGGCGAACATACGAGTTGGGTAGCTCGGCCAAGGCAGCTTCACTCACATGGGATCGGTTTTCAGAGTTCTTCTTGAGGGAGTATGTTCCTCAGACTCTTCAGGATCCTGGCGCGTGGAGTTTGAGTAGCTGCGCAAGGGCACTATGTCAGTGTCAGAGTATGCCGTTAGATTCAGTGATTTGTCCGGACATGCACTTTCTTTGGTTTCTACAGTTAGAGAGTGAGTCTGCAGGTTTATTGAGGGGCTCAGTCATGATATCTGGTTCAGCATGGCTCGGGAGTTAGAGTCGGATGTTCCCTTTTAGCAAGTAGTAGAGATCGCTCGCTGACTAGAGGGCATGTGGGACTAGGAGGGAGAGGACATGTGGGGTCAGGAGAGAGGGGACAGGGAGGCTAAGAGGCCTCATAGACTGGGAGGATCTACTAGTCCCTATTTTGGAGGCAAGGTATGCCATGGTAGAGGTTTTGTGGGCCAGTCAATTCAGTTTGAACTTCAGGCTTTGCGCGTTGCTTGAGATACCCATGGGTCTCAGATTGCCCGTACCGGATAGCTTCCACAGCCACGCCTACGGAGAGGTTACTTTGAGTGTGGAGATACCAGCCACATGATGAGAGATTTTCCCAGAATCCGGACAGATGTGTCACAGTGGGGTATTCAGGCTATGAGTTCTGCTCCAGTTGCTGATATCCCTGCACCGCCAGCTTGGGGTGCAGGTCCCAAGTGTAAGTGTGAAGTCTGAGTAGCCTCTCTTGGTTCGTCGTATGATTTAATAGCTAATAATTGGAGGTGTGTTGACGGTACTATAGCGCCACCCAAGAAACGAAAAACCACAGGTGCCTCCACAAGTGGTCAAGCGGGCACATCCCGGTCATGACCTTCGGCATCTAATCATCCGTATGATCAGAGCAAATTTGATTCTTGGGAAGCCCAAGAATGATTCTAACAAAAGGCAAGCAAGAAGCCTATTCCATAGAGGGGAATTGATATTGGGTCCCTCTAGTTGATGTGGGTAGAGGGCGCCCAAGAGGGGGAGGCCCTACTCATTGATGTGCTTTCGACGGTAGGGTTGAGGCCGCTGCACCAGCTGATGTCATATAAGTATAGTTTCTATTTGTTATATAGAAGCATCATTTGTATTTTGTTTCGGTTCTGCTTCACATATAGGTGCGTTTAGTGATTTTGTACTCTACTTATCGAAATTCCATATTGAAATTCATAGTTGTCGGTTAAATTTTGCTATTAATTCAGTAAGTGTTAGGCTTAAAGACTAGGTGTCGTCATGACATCTGTAATGACCCGACCGATCGTTTTGAGCTCTAGCACATCATTCGGTGGTTTGAGGCCTTAAGTAGCTCCACTTAATATATTATGACTCTTACGTATGGTCAGAATTGAATTTTCGGAAAGTTCGGAGTTGATTTGGAAAGAAATCTCTATTTTCGGGAGCTTTAAGTTGGAAGAATTAGCTAAGATTTGACTTTTGAGTAAACGACCTCAGAATCAGGATTTAAAAGTCCAACTGGTTCATATGGTGATTTTAGATTTAAGCATATGTTCGGATCGAGTTTTGGATGACCCGGGAGCGTTACGACACTTATCGTGGAAAGTTCGCATTTTGGAAGAATTTCATAAATTTGGGTGGAAGCGTATTTTAATGTTATCGATGTCCGTTTGAAATTCCGAGCCTAGGAATAGCTCCGTGTGGTGATGCAGGTCTGAGGAGCGCATCCGGATGTGGATTTGGAGCTCCGTAGGTCATTTCGGGGTCTTTTGGCGAAAGTTGGAAGTTTGATGGTTATTTTGGGGAAGTTTGACTAGGAGTGGACCTTTTGATATTGAATTTGGATTCCAATTTCGGAAGTTGGAGTAGGTCTGTAATGTTGAATGTGACTTGTCTGCAAATTTTAAGGTCAATCGGACGTGATTTGATTAGTTTCGGCATCGGATGTGGAAGTTAGGAGTTCAACAGTTCATTATGCTTGAATCGATGCACAATTTGTAGTTTTGATGTTGTTTGACTTGGTTTGAGGCTTCGACTAAATTCGTATTTTATTTTGGTACGTGTTGGTATATTTGGTCAAGGTCCTGAGGGCCTCGGGTGAATTTCGAATGATCAACAGATCATGTTTGGACTTGGAAGAAGTGCTGAGGCAGCTGATATCTGGTGCAATCGCACCTGCATGAAAAGGGCCGCAGGTGCGAGTCTACAGGTGCGGTGACATAGTCGCAGAAGAGACATTTGGACGGAGCTGGGATAGCCGCAGATGCGAGGATGTTTCCGCATTTGCGAGCCTGCAGATGTGAGGAAAGCTCCGCAGAAGCGGAATGCGATCTCGACAGCTGGAGTCGCAGAAGCGGAAGGTCTCCGCATGTGCGAGACCGCAGGAGCGCGTTTGGCATCACAGGTGCGGAGCTGTGCTGGGTAGATGGTATGTGCAGGTTCGAGGTTTTGGTCGCACCTGCGAGACCGCAGATGCGGTGAAGCGGCCGCGGGTGCGGTAGTCGGGCTGGGTAATGTTCTTTTTAAACAAAGGGGTTGGATCAATTCCACTTTATTTCGTCCATGGGAGCCGATTTTGGAGCAATTTTGGAGTGCCATCATTATCAGCCATTATGGGGTAAGTGATTTCTTCACATTGTGAGTTAAATATATGGTTTGTATATGGATTCAAGCATGAAAATTTGTAGAAATTTGGGATTTTGAAGAAAAAACTAGAAATTGATATTTTTGGATTTTGACCATGAAATTGGACTTGAAATTGAGAATAAATTATATATTTGAGTTCGTTATGTTATGGGTAATGGTTATCTTCAAAAAGTTTTAAAATTCGGGCATGTGGGCCCGAGGGTTGCTTTATCGACTTTTCGAGCGGAGTTGGGAACTTGTTTAAATTGATTTGTTATGAGTATTAGAGTATATTTTTATGGGTTTGCATATTGTTTGACTAGTTTTGGAGCGACGGGCATCAGTTTGAGGTGTTAGAGAGGCTTTGGAGTCGGTTATAGAACTTCAGAGCGAGGTAAGTCTCATGTCTAACTCTGTGAGGGAGAAACTACCCCTAAGTGATGTATTTGATATGTGTTACTTATCACGGGAGCTACATACGCATGAGGTGACTAGAGTATGTACGTACTTAGATCCATGTTATTGTCCGGGTAGACTTAGGCTTACACTATAATATAGTTGTACTATCTGAGTAGTCCCTTGTCTATTAAATTCCTTTATTTTACATTACGAATTGAGACTAGACTTATGTAGAGCAATAGACTCACTATTGTAGAGATTCGATGGGCTTCGTGATTAGCCATGAAATAATTGTACTCCTCTTACAAATTTTTCCCGCGTTATGCGTTCCCATCAAAATGTTTTCCCCAAGCTTCTTATAACTCACATGTCCCTCCGTGAGCGGGGTCAAGGACCTGTCAAAGTCTCTTATTCTAATGGGATCGGGTCATTCGCCTCGGCAGGATAGATACATCTATGGTTCGTGTTGTTCGACCCTCGGCAGTGCACCCAATATGATGGGATCAGGTCGTTCACCTCGGCAATGTAATAGATGTATCTATAGTTATATATACCAGGTTATGATGGGACCGGGTCGTACGCCTCGGTATTTCTATAAAACATTCCTATGGAATCATGTGTATTAATTGTCAGAAGCCAGTGTATCTGGGAGTTTTCCTGATTCGAATTATGACGACCTATCTGGTGAGGTCCATTATATATATATATACTCCGGCTGAGGAGGTAACTACTAATCGAGAGTTTGAGTCTACTGTTGAGAGGAGGATTGTACCACATATTTATACTTGTTTATTTTATTTATTTACTCTGCCTCATATCTGTTTACCTCTTGCTATATATGTCGTATTGGACCACTAGTAAGTGTCGATGTCGACCCCTCGTTACTACTTCTCCGGGGTTTGGCTAGATACTTTTTGGGTATGTGTTGATTTACGTACTCATGCTACACTTGCTGCACACTTTTGTGCAGGTACATATATGTCTGGTGGTCTTTTAGGCGCAAAGGCGCGGATATTGGTGGGACTTACCGTGAGCTGCATTTCATGTTACGATCCGCAGCCTGCATAGTCTCCATCAGAGTTATTTATGTTCTCCTGTCTAAATTGTATTCCAGAGAGATATTATATATTATTATATTTTCTAGTTGATGCTCATGCACTTGTGACATCGGGTTTTGGGAGTGCTTACGGGTTGTTTATTATTGAAGTTGTAAAACTATTATCGTTTACCCTGTGAATTCTATTTCTTACCATTTAATTAATGAAAATTATAATTTCAAAAGTACTAAAATGAGTAATTAAGTTAATCATTTATTGTTGGCTTGCCTGTCGGTGGTGTTAGGCGCCATCACGACCTTTAGTGGATTTTGCGTCGTGACAGCTTGGTATCAAAGAGTTAGGTTCATTTAGGTCTCACAAGTCATGAGCAAGTCTAGTAGAGTCTTGCAGATCAGTGCGGAGACGTCTGTACTTATCTTCGAGAGGCTACAAGGCTATTAGGAGCATTTCCCTTTCTTGATTCCCCATCGTGCTATTTGATTCCTTTGAGGCTTATGCCTTTATATCCTTCCTACTCATTCTTATACGATGTTTAATGCTTAAGTCAATTGGGCATCGAGGAGTTGTAATGGTACTACAGATGTGGGCAGGATGTTTCTCCATGCGCATTCGAACAAGTCATTATCATCTTCAAGCGGAAGGATGTTCTATCATTTCGGCTCAGTAGTTGTGTTTTCAATCATTTTGAGGTTGCGTGCAGATTGTTATGATGTTCAGACGTGTTATCGCACAGTGTTGGTGCAATGGTAGGGTGATTGTCTAGGTATCGAGGCAGTGAACAACTTGAAAGGAGGATTTCTCGATGCATGATTTAGGGGTTCAGCATTTAAATCCAGTGGAGTAAAGACAATCGGTCTATGATTGCTTAGGCTTGGGTTGACGGAGTAGCGAGACTTGATGTTCTCGAGTGTGGTGGAATTCTCATCTTGATGTGGTGTCGTCGTCCTTGTTAGAACGCATTGAGGTTTGCCAGTGTTATGGTCGTGTTATGGTCTCCTTTAAATTGCCTTCGGGGCAGGATGTTGTGAAATAATGCCTAAGAAGCGATTGTCATATATGGCAGGTATATGTTGGCTTCAGGATCGAATCAGCGTTTCTAATATTGATGGCTCGGGAAAGATGATCTTCGAGAAGGCTTAGAGTTGGTAGAAATTTATCAGGTCAGGTGCTACAATGATGGATTTTGCTTTGAGGCAGTATTTGGGCAGCGAAAGATGAGTAAGGACAGGGCGGAAAATGTCTCGCGGTGGTCGAATTACTAGTATGTCAAGTATGAAAAGCGGAAGTACAGAAGTTTCTTAAAGGAGATGGTTTAACCAAATTGGGAGAGAGGCAGAGTAACATATAGATTCTGTAGTAGGATAGCCACATGCCTTGAGGAAAGTTTAGAGAAATTTGGGAATCATGGTGGGCAGTGACTAGGTCTACGGATTTTATTTGGACACAACATGACTTTGAGTTTGGAATGTATTGGTGGACTTTCAGTTGATGTCAATGGGGAAGAAGGAATCTTGGTGGGTTCTAGGGTTATGTGATTGTAGCTTCAAGCTAAGTGGGGGAGCCCCACCGTCTACGATTGGATTGTGTGGTTATCTACTTGTGCGGTTTCTGGTTATCGGTGTATTGGTGGGTTATTATGACTAAGGAAAGAAAATATAAGTAGTAATTTGAGCAAAGGATTTGAGGAATGTGTGTTATATTGGGTCTTATAGATTCATGCTCAGGTTTTAGGAAGACTTTATGTTTGTGTTTCGTATAGATGTAATGTACAAGAAAAGGAATTTAGCCGGTTGCTTCTTTGAGAGGGAGTTCACGTGCTAGCAGAGACTTGGAGTTGATTATATTCGGGACCAAGTCAGAGTGGGTGACTCTCAACTACGGTCCTAGTGGGTTCAAAAAGTTAAAGTGCGGTGCCCAAGGGTTTCGAGTCTGTGGTGTGGTTAAGTATCAAACTTTTGCAGTGGATTATTAAAGGGACTTGGAGTGTTCTATGTTATCATCGGTATGTGGTGCAACATTGGAGATATGGGATAAAATAACTTCGAATTCGTAGAGGAATTATCAGAATAGGTGTACTAGTTGAAGATGTGAATGTGCGCACAATGCGGGTATGAGATAGTTCGTGGATTTTGAGACAATGTGGTCTCATGAAATAGGGTTACTCAGGATGAGTGCGGATTGAGTTCTTTATGTTTTGAATGGAGCTATTATTATTTTTAGGGCAAGTCTAAAGTAAATTAGAAGAAGTTGGTTCAGTTAGAAATGGTTGAATCAGCATGGTGGTGGCAATGATCAGCTCCTTCAGTGTATTAAGTTATACAAGTGATTTGTGGCGGTACATGCGAGGCTTGATGGTCGCCGTAATTTGAGTTAGTTAGAGGCATTTGATTATTATGGCATGTTATATATAGATGGATCCCAGAAGAGTTATGGTGGTTTAGACCACAACTTGAGGTTTGCATTTTCTGCAGTTATGGGAATTCAGTCGCGTGATGTAATGGTTCTCCTGAAATGAGTTAGGTGAAAAGTTTCTATATACTGATGTGT
Organism: Nicotiana otophora; assembly: GCA_000715115.1. Lineage (NCBI taxonomy): Eukaryota > Viridiplantae > Streptophyta > Magnoliopsida > Solanales > Solanaceae > Nicotiana > Nicotiana otophora. Next base: position 110,734 of record AWOL01S0004096.1, on the reverse strand, counting down.
TTATTCTATTAGTGGTTCAGGAGTTATGGTGAAATTCTTGTACTCTCGCATAGTGGCAGGTTAGGTGCAGTGAGCGGCATGGGAATTGGAAGTTGAGGATAAAACTTGCGGTTCAGTGTTAACAAGAATGTCACGAGCTTAGATGAGCAAGAAAGAAGTTTAGGGTAAGCTGGTATTTTCTTTAGCGTCACCTGATAATAGTGCCCTGTGTAGGAGGATTTGTGTACTGATTTGCGGGTTCTCGACTTGCTTTACAACACTAGTGTGGCCGGCGGTATGGATATGTAGACTTTGCTACCTGGTGCGGAAGGTCGTGGGGGCGTATCCCACGGGAAGATTGTCTAAGTGTGACACGTAGTCACTTAATTAATTAAATATTGAAACCGAGTATGGAGATTATGGTACTATCGCTAATGTGAGAGTTTAGGCCTGGAAGACACTCTATTCATTTGGTTGTGAACTGTGGAAGTTTGTTCCGGATTGGACGGCTACTCTTATGTCATGAATAGGGTTGTTGTGAATCCTTGGGTGGTTATTAGCCCAGTTCGGTATAATCATAATCGGCTTGAGGTCCGTGGATGGATCTAAATGTGAATATGTGCTCTATATCAGGTCGGGTGTGTTCGTTCAGCATAACATTGCTTATGGAGGAGTCTTTGGGAGTTGGATATTATTCCCTTCATCAGCTATTCCATATAACACTCTATTGTGCCATATGGGTTGTGAGACGACTTGATTATTCGCACATGTGTTGTGGTCCCGTGTAGCTTGTGGTGTTATATGAGCAGGATGGCTCTCGAGATGTAGGTCATTTATTACACCTTAGTCGTGCTTGTGTTTTGTAGCGTATGGCGCTATCTGTCTCCCCAGGGATGGTATTATACACTTGGCGTGCTTGTGGTCGACATTCAGGTATTTCATAAGTATGAGCATTCTGGATCGATAGGTATTTTCTTATAGATTATTATGTGTGGATCGGGTGGCACGCCACCGCGGGTAAGTTATTTGGATCGGGTGGCACGCCGCCACGGGTATTATGGTTGGATCGGGTTGCACGCCGCAACTGTATCATGTGTGGATCTGGTTGCACGCCGCAATGGTGTGATGTTGAGTACAGTTCCCCTATATCTATTCTTGTGTGTTTTGTTTCTCATTTTTTTAGGAAGGTTCATAACATCCTTTCGGCTGTTTAATTAGTTATGTGGGTTGAGTAGTTCTTTCCAGAGTTCGTTTTCCTTAGGTATCATATTCGAGTTTGTAGATTATCGACGCATTATGGCATCATATGAGATCTTGGTCAATGTTTGAGGTGGCTTATTGCCGAAAATCTTGTACTGGGGGACACGAGATTTTTGGACCTGAAATCAATGCAATCAGATTTATATAAGGTATATTAAAGAGCAAATATCGTTGTTCAGTTCAGAATAAGGTAATGGTCCTTAACAGGAGGAGAGACTCCATGATTTATTGATTCGGCAGGTGGTCATGAGTTTCTACACATCTCTTCCGTTGTGGCAGTATTGCAAGAGTTCAAACAAGGCTTATATATGTTATGAGGTATACTACGAGCTTTGGGTCAGTGAAACTTTCAGTTGTTGTGCTCGGGGGAGATTGCCTTGGGCAAATGAGTTATGTGGTGCATGGTGTGATTTCAGTGGAGGAGCATGCTCACGTTGAGTTTAGTGTCTGATGATTGATACGATGTTCGTGTGTTAGGATCTGGTATCGTGGAGAATTTCGGACATTTGAATTTGGTTCTAAAGCTTGTTAGCTAAGGTAGCAGGAAAGATATTCAGTATGGCTTGAGCTAATGTGCTCAACTTGGTTGTGGTGGAACGAGTAGGTGCACGAGGTGTTAAACAGTGATTTTGGACAACTTTGGAGCAGTTTTTAGTACGTTCGAGGACGAACGTATGTTTAAGTGGGAGAGAATGTAACGACCCGACCGGTCGTTTTGAGCTTTAGCGCGTTATTCGGCGGTTTGAGGCCCTGAGTAGCTCCACTTAATGTATTATGACTCGTACGTATGGTCGGAATTGGATTTTCGGGAAGTTCGGAGTTGATTTGGAAAACAATCTCTAATTTCGGGAACATTAAGTTGGAAGAATTGGCTAAGGTTTGACTTTTGAGTAAACGACCTCGAAATCAGGATTTAGAAGTTCCAACAGGTTCATATGGTGATTTTGGAGTTGAGCGTATGTCCGAATCGGGTTTTGGATGACCTGGGAGTGTTACGACACTTATTGTGGAAAGTTGGCATTTTGGAAGAATTTCATAAATTTGAGTGGAAGCGTATTTTTATGTTATCGATGTCTGTTTGGGATTCCGAGATTGGGAATAGCTCTGTGTGGTGATGCTGGTCTTAGGAGCGCGTTTGGATGTGGATTTGGAGGTCCGTAGGTCATTTCGGGGTCTTTTGGCGAAAGTTGGAAGTTTGATGGGTCTTTTTGGAAAGGTTTGACCGGGAGTGGACCTTTTGATATTGGATTCGGATTCTGATTCCACAAGTTGGAGTAGGTCCGTAATGTCGAATGTGACTTGTCTGAAAAAATTGAGGTCAATCGGACGTGATTTGATAGGTTTCGGCAGTGGATGTGGAAGTTAGAAGTTCAACAGTTCATTATGCTTGAATCGATGTGCAATTTGTAGTTTTGATGTTGTTTGGCGTGGTTTGAGGCTTCGACTAAGTTCGTATCGTATTTTGGGACGTGTTGGTATATTTGTTTAAGGTCCCGAGGGCCTCGAGTGGATTTTGGATGATCAACGGATCGAGTTTGGACTTGGAAAAGTGTTGAGACAGTTGATATATGGTGCAATCGCACCTCCGAGAAAAGGGCCATAGGTGCGAGCCCGCAGGTGCGGAGATGTGGTCGCAGAAGCGACATTTGGACGGAGCTGGGATGGCCGCAAATGCGAGGATGTTTCCGCATCTGCGAGCCTGCAGATGTGAGGAAAGCTCCGCAGAAACGGAATGCGAGCTCGACAGCTGGAGTCGCAGAAGCGGAAGGTCTCCACATGTGCGAGACCGTAGGGGCGCGTTTGGCATCGCAAATGCAGAGCTGTGTTGGGAAGAGGGTATGTGCAGGTTCGAGGTTTTGGCCGCACCTGCGAGACCGCAGGTGCGGTGAAGCGGCCGCAAGTGCGGTAGTCGGGCTGGGTAGTATTCTTTTTAAACAAAGGGGTTGGATCAATTCCACTTTATTTCGTCCATGGGAGTCGATTATGAGCGATTTTGGAGTGCCGTCTTCATCATCCATTATGGGGTAAGTGATTTTTTTACATTGTGAGATAAATACATGGTTTTTATATGGATTCACGCACGAAAATTTGTAGAAATTTGGGATTTTGAAGAAAACCCTAGAAATTGGTATTTTTGGATTTTGACCACGAAATTGGACTTAGAATTGAGAAAAAATTATAAATTTGAGTTCGTAATGTTATGGGTAATGGTTGTCTTGGAAAAGTTTCAGAATTCGGGCACGTGGGCCTGGGGGTTGCTTTATCGACTTTTCGAGCAGAGTTGAGAACTTGTTTAAATTGATTTGTTATGAGTATTATAGTATATTTTTATGGGTTTGCATATTGTTTGACTAGTTTTGGAGCGATGTGCATCACTTTGAGGTGTTAGAGAGGCTTTGGAGCCGGTTATGGAACTTTGGAGTGAGGTAATTCTCATGTATAACTTTGTGAGGGAAAAACTACCCCTAGGTGACGTATTTGATATGTGTTACTTGTTGCGGGGGCTACGTACGCACGAGGTGACTAGAGTCTGTACGTAGTTAGATCCATGTTATTGTCCGGGTAGATTTAGGCTCACATCATGCGATATCTGTACTATTTGAGTAGTCCCTTGTCTATTAAATTCCTTTATTTTATATTACGACTTGAGACTAGACTTGTGCAGAGCAATAAACTCACTATTGTAGAGATTTGACGGGCTTCGTGATTAGCCGCAAAATAATTATACTCCTCTTACGAATTTCTCCCGCGTTATGTGTTCTCACCCCAAGCTTCTTATAATTCACATGTCCCTTCGTGAGTGGGGTCAAGAACCCGTCAAAGTCTTTTATTCTAATGGGATCCGGTTATTCACCTCGGCAGGATAGATACATCTATGGTTCGTGTCGTTCGACTTTCGGCAGTGCGCACAATATGATGGGATCGGGTCGTTCACCTCGGCAGGATTATGTACCACACTCTCATGGGAGCGGGTTGTTCGCCTCGGCAATGTAATATATGTATCTATGGTATATATATACTAGGTTATGATGGGATCGGGCCATACGCCTTGGTATTTCTATAAAATATTCCTATGGAATCGTGCGTAGTAATTGTTAGAAGCCAGTGTATCTGGGAGTTTTCCTGATTCGAATTATGACGACCTATCTGATGAGGTCCATTATAT
>AWOL01S0004096.1:55666-105092 GCA_000715115.1 Nicotiana otophora | reverse complement strand
ACACACACACACACACACACACACACACACACAGAGTCCGGTTGAGGAGGTAACTACTAATCGAGAGTTTAGGTCTGCCCCATATCTGTTTACCTCTTGCTGTATCTGTCATATTGGACTACTAGTAAGTGTCGATATCGACCCATCGTCACTACTTCTCTGGGGTTAGGTTAGATACTTACTGGGTACGCATTGATTTACGTACTTATGCTACATTTACTGCACATTTTTATGCAGATACATATATGTCTGATGGTCTTTTGTGCGCAGAGGCGCGAATGTTGCGGGGACTTACCGTGAGCTGCATTTCATGTTATGATCCGCATCCTACAGAGTCTCCATCAGAGTTATTTATGTTCTCCTGTCTAAGTTGTATTCCAGACAAATATTGTATTTTATTATATTTCCTAGTTAAGGCTCATGCACTTGTGACACCGAGTTTTAGGGGTGCTTACGGGTTGTTTATTATTGAAGTTGTAAAAATATTATCATTTACCCCATGAATTCTATTTCTTACCATTTAATTAATGAAAATTATGATTTCAAAAGTACTAAAATAAGTAATTAAGTTAATCATTTATTGTTGGCTTGCGTGACAGCGGTGTTAGGCGCCATCACGACCTTTAGTGAATTTTGGGTCTTGACAACATCCTACGGAGAGAAATTGGGATCCTGACATTCAGGGTCAAGGGTAATTGCATTCAAAGGTGATCATAATGGTTTAAGTATTCCATCAAATCTTCATTAGTCACCAGGTAGCCTCACATGAAAGGTAAAAAAAATGCTATTACTGGAAGACAACTGGAAATGCAAAGTAGGCAAATAATTGAGAAGTTAATGCCGAGGAAGGGAAACAAATGATGTGTGGTAGTTGAAGTCTTTTTGTTGTTTGTTTTGGGCTTGTAGTTACTGCATTATAACAATATAATCAAACTGTTATCTTTTTGTTTAATTTGGTGGTAAATTGGATGTCGTATTATGACTAAGGGTCTGTCCAACAGTCCATCAAACTGAATTCTCAAGTTTGCTTAGTTAAGCAATATGCAGTTGATTTTAGTTTTTGTGCAACTGATTTCCATTATGAAATTTGAAGTTATCTTTCTTTGTTTTAGGTTTTTGTCCATCAAACTGAATAGTCAATTTGTGGTTTCAGAGAGATGCATCACTATCAATCATTCTTATCTATGGTGCTAAATTTATGATTCATTAAGGATTTAGAATTTTGGTCGACTATCCAGAAGAGACTTCTCTTGTTTGTATTATTTTAGTGCTGCTCTTCCTAAAATTGATCAGAGTATGCATCTGACCCTCCCGCAAAGGGAAAGAAAGTGTTATGATCAATTGATTTCATCTCCTTCTGTCATATGTGTTTAGCTACCCAAATGCAGATAAGTAAATGGCAATATGGTAGTAAACTCTCAATAAGATATGCACATTATATATCTTATGATTGAAATCTGGATTCTAAAACTTCATTCTATTTTTATACTTCTTGACAAGCTAACAGTTCCTTTTGTCCTTCCTTGTTGATAGGCTTGTAAAGTAAAGATAGAGATCCTTCTTGTTTGTCATACTGTTCTGTACTTTTGTACCTTAAGGTGCTATTCTTTTAGTCTTTTATTCTATTTAGAATTTTGCAACAAAGTAAGGCACAAATACATTAAAGGTAAATGGGAAAATTTATACGGATCATATCGGGATGAAGTTGAGGACAAATAAGAAAAGAAGACATCTAAGAGGAGGACACCTTCCGAAAGGCACTGTCATATACAACCAAGATTACACTTCAACAAAATCTTTCAACGAACATTCACAAGAAAATATATAGAATAATATTAAAACATCACTACAACACTTGATTGTTTACAAAAGAAGTACCACTACACTAACTTGAAAAGTTGCACTTAATATATCAACTTCAGTTCATTAACATTGTGGCAATAAATCCTATAAAAATTGCCCATGAAATCACAATGAAGATCTTCATATTTAGGACTTTCTCTTCCAAATTACGGGCTTTGTTCACTTCCCAATTCTTTAAAGCCTTCAAGACATCCACTCTTTCCTCGATCTGGTAGCACATCATCTTGCTATTACCAATAACCTCACGAGCTTATCTACCAACACAAAGCATACAACTTGCAATTATGAACCACTGATACAGAAAAAAATTAAATTAACGAAAAAAATTAAATGGAACCAAAAGAAAGAAATAATACATACATCAGGTTTAGCATACTTAAAGAATCTCCTTTCGGGATTATATGGAGTCATTGAAGTGAAGTGATTGGCAATTTTCCCACAATGGCACCTCCCCTTTATTGAAGAACTACTTTCTGACATGACAAAAATCGCTACGGTGGAAAACCATCACAACCCAATGTATAAAGTTAAGAAGAAAGCATGTGGGAGAGAAAGACTTTACAATGGACGCTATTTTTTTCCGTAAGTAAACCCTAGGCCTTTTTCTTTCCGAGAGAGATGAAAATAGCGGATGGGAAATTGGAATTGTAACTGATGGATGTAGTTTAATTGGTTGGGTCAGGCGGGTTTGAATTAAAACTTGGGGCGGGTCAGTTAGTCCAATAAGGGGACGCCACGTGGATTTTAAAAGTTGGGAGGATGTTTTTAACGGGTAAAGGATAAATATAAACCTAATATATCATGATTGAGGTATTTTTGATAGGAAACGTAAACGAAGGGTAAATGAGACCTATTTATAATAATAGAGGGACAAATTAGACCCTTAACAATATATTTTTCAATAAAACATTCTTTTCCTATAAGAAAAAGGGCTCCCACACAACTAACAAAAAATCATTTTCAAAAATCATTTTTTCACGAAATTTTCCATATCTGATAAAAAATTTCTACAATTAACTTAAAAAATTAAATAAATAACAAATATAATTTTTTTAAAGTATGTTTTTAAGTTCATAGACAGAACAGTTGGGATAGTTACAGTATTTCTGTTTTTGAAGATTTTTACGTGTTCTATGAGTGGAAAAAGAATTCTTTTTTTTTTTGGAGTGGAAAATAGCTCCTAAGCATTTTTTTCAACATAACAAATTTCAGATTGTAAAATAAACACCATTTTCTCCAAAATATAACTTTATTTAGGTAATTGCATAGCATTGCACAGCTATGTCACGGCCTCACGAGCAACCAAATTATGCTACTACAGAAACCTCTAATCCAATTCTTGTGCTTAACCAGACCAAAAAAATAGAAGATCAAATAATTTATTTGACTCTATGAATTATATCGGTCGTTAATTGCATATGATGTTTTTTTTTGTTTCTAACTTCTCAAATATGAAGTTTTTATATACTTTATACTATTTTTAGTGACACATTCAGAATTCTTTATATCAAATTTTTAATGATATACTAACATTAAAAGGGGCACAATGTACAAATTGTTATTTTAGATGGACACAGTCACTAACCCTAAGACTAATTCCACACTAAATAAGCTTAAATCTTAGTCCTTAATTTTTCTAATACCACTTTCATCAGTTCTTATAAAGTCAAGCTCTTGTTTCTTTAAAATACACTACAGAGCCGCTGTGTAGCATTGAAAAGAGCAGATCCTACTTTGAAATTGTAGGTTAACTGGTTCTCAGTTTCTTCTGCCACTCAACCGCCGGCTCCGTGTCGGCCAAATTCACCGGCTAAGGTAGCTGGTCGGCGCACTACGAGTAAAGTAAGCTTTATATCTGTTGCATTTGCAAAATCTTTAGAAACTACTGCAATTCAATCGAGGGTTTCTCCTATTGTGTTGGGTTATTACCTTGTTGGGATTAAAAAAAGTATTTTTGTAATTTTGGGTTGTTCATGTCTACTTTTCTGATGATTTTCTGGTTTTGATTTGATACATTTTGGTGATCATGTAGCTGTTGATTAAATTTCATGATAAAGTTTCAAACTTGGGGTTATCAAAAAGATTAATGTTTCAAACTTGCTTAGCAACTGTATTCTTTCAACTTTAAATATGAAGGGGCTAGCTAAACCTAATGGGTTTTGTCATTCATCATTCACTACTCTATATACTTCTATGAGTTTTTTACATTTTGCTCCCTTGTTGTATGCATCATTTTTTAATTTATTCTAATCCTTTTTTTTACAGATCAAAAGAATTTCCCTCTAATGTATGCACTATTGATTTGCAGTTATCTTTCGTTGTTTTATGATTTGCCCCAGTGTATGCTGAATTACTTTGTAAAGTCGTAAAACATTTCATTTATGAAGGAGCAAAATAGAAATAATACAATTTAAGAACACTTAACACTGTATCAGCTACTCAACACCGTCAATGAATGTTTCATCTTTGTAACATCTCCAACTATTGCCATACAAAAACACATGCCTCAAAAACTCCTTTCCCACATTGGTCAATCTTTTCCTCCTTCACCTGTCTAGCTTCATAAATTCTTTCAATCGTGATCATATTCACAATAAAAAAAAATGGAATCCGGCTTTCCACACCTTAGTAAAATCCAACAAGATCCTTTTGATTGTACGTATTTAAGTCTTCATTATTAAAGCCATCTTCTTAAAAACGAAAGTTGTAGCATATTCCTCCATTGAGAAGTCCTTTAAGAGCATGTGTTATAAAAGTGGAACTGAAAATGTTGCAATGAGCGAATAGAGATGACTAGATGCGGAATGTAGTGTTACGGCGTTCCATAGTTGTAGAATGCCGTTTAATGGTATCATCCCTCTTTTGCCCATTCACAAATGGAATGTTTTATAATTCTAATAAAGATAGGGTACAAACCCAAGAAATGGTGCACACATTAAGGGACAAATCATAAAACAACAAACGGTTGTGTTCATGAAAAAAATGGTGCACACTTTAGGGGGGCATGGCAACCCGGTGCACTAAGCTCCCGCTATGCGCGGGGTCCGGGGAAGGGCCGTACCACAAGGGTCTATCGTACGCATTTCTGCAAGAGGCTGTTTCTTTAGGGGGAAAACACAGCAAAAAAAGTCAAGGATTGGGAGCAAATCGAGAAATAGTGTATACAATAGGGGTGCATAATGCGAAGAGCTCAGAACTCCCACATATAATTTCTTGTATCAATATTGGCTTTTACAGTTAATTTCTCAAGTATTTGGTGATTATATTGAGAGTGCATTTTATCAAACAGGGAAATGAACAATGAAGAAAAACGATTTAACCGAGAAGAAGAGGATGAGGATGAGGAAAGTGGGAGAGGTCGAGAAGCATGGGAAAGAACTTATGCAGATGAAAGATCATGGGAGTCTTTGCAAGAGGATGAATCTGGACTCCTTCGTCCAATTGACAACAAAACTCTATCCCATGCTCAGTATCGACGACGTCTCCGCACTGCAACCGCTGCACGAGTTCAGAAGGGACTGATTCGCTACCTTTACATTATCATTGATTTCTCCAGGGTATGTGGAATCCTTTATGATTGTACAAAAAGTGCATTGCTATAATTGGTTACTGACATTTGATAGTTTAGTTTTTAATTTAGAGTTATGCAAAAATTATGTAAGCATCTATACTTTATCTGTTTGTAAAGGAGTTATCTCAAGATAAGGTTTATTGGGTCCAGTTTACCGGACAATCTGGTGATCCCCTTTTTGATGCTAGCAAATGTTTATTTAAAAGGAATACAGGTCCTTCTAAAGAACCAGCAGTTCTTCTGTTTATGGATTTTTATTTGCATCTAGGGCTGAAGTTTTAGTGATTACAACTTGTTTATATTATGCTATGAGCTATTAAGAAAGCTAAGTATTTTTCTGTTTCTAGTAATGGTTTTAAGAAACCAATATTTTGAACAATTTTGTCAGAAAATTACGCTGCTGTATGGCATGCAATTCGGTGCTCGTCTTTGATCAGTAAACTTAATTAATATTCTAGTGAGTACCCACTTTCTGTTTTGATGTCACCATGTATCCCTGAACAGCACATTGCATTGATTCCTTTGGACCAATTTTTGAAATTCTGAGAGAATTGTGATTGAGTCTGTCTATGACAATTGTTGCCCTTTAAAAATGTCCCTTTAATAGAATTGCGTTTATCACTGCACTGCATGCTTTCTTTTAAAATTGAAAAGGTGCGATAAACAATCATAAACATTTACACGTAAAGATCATGCTGACAATTCTCCACCTTTCAAGATGTCAGCATCCAACTTTTTGACATTTTTCCTCGGTTTCTTTGTCCACATTGCTTAAAAGTGTTTCTGAGAATTGATTGCATCTATTTGATACTTATCCTACATGATAATAGTTCCGCAACACCCAAGCAAACTTGGAAAGCTCGAACAAGAATTGAAATGCTTTGAGTACTAGAAAGCTGGACTTATTAAAAGAGAAACTTTAAAGTACTCATTTGAATTAAGCCTGGACAATTTTGGAAGCTACAGTAATGGCCATGATTTCTTGAACCTTATAAAACTTTTGAGTTATTATTGATTGCATTTTGGATTTTAGGCAGCTGCAGAAATGGATTATAAGCCAAGCCGAATGGTTGTAGTTGCTAAGCAAGTGGAGGCTTTTGTAAGAGAATTTTTTGATCAGAATCCCCTCAGTCAGATTGGCTTGGTGATCTTGAAAGATGGAGTAGCTCAGTGTTTAACAGATCTTGGTGGCAGTCCGGAGGCTCATATCAAAGCATTGATGGGTAAATTGGGGACCTCAGGTGATGCATCCCTTCAGAATGGCCTAGATCTTGTGTGTGACCTCCTAAACCAGATCCCATCATATGGTCATCGTGAAGTCCTTATCTTGTATTCTGCTCTTAGCACATGTGATCCGGGGGATATACTCGAAACCATCCAGAAATGTAAAGCGTCTAAGATAAGGTGCTCAGTAATTGGTCTCTCTGCCGAACTCTATATATGCAAGCATCTCTGCCAAGAGACTGGTGGAATGTATTATGTTGCGTTGGATGAGGTGAGAATGAATTATTGAGGTCTGAAGTATGGTAACTTGAAAACCTGTGAGATATCGAAGAGATTATTTGTATGAAATTTAGGAGACATTTGTTTCTAACTGCATACTATGTAAAACTGTCTCATTGAATACTGATTAGAACAATACGCATGCTTCTCGACTTCTTGAACAATATTGTTAAACTTTTTTTTTGATTTGATTGATGGTTATTGCCCTGTCAGCCCCATTTAAAAGAGTTGGTATTAGAGCATGCCCCACCTCCTCCAGCGATTGCAGAGTTTGCTGTTGCAAATTTGATCAAGATGGGATTCCCCCAAAGAGCAGCAGAGGGTGTCATTTCAATTTGTTCATGTCATAAAGAGGCTAAGGTTGGTGGTGGATACACTTGTCCGAGATGCAAAGCACGCGTATGTGAGCTGCCTACTGAATGTTGTATCTGTGGACTGACCCTTGTGTCTTCTCCACATTTGGCAAGGTCATATCACCACCTGTTCCCAATAAGGCCATTTGATGATGTTTCACCTTCACTTCTGAAAGATATTCACAAGTTACCAAAGAAGTGCTTTGGTTGCCAGCAAAGTCTCCTAAATCCTGGTAAGAGCAGTCTTCAAGCTTATTTTCAAACTTGGAACTGTCAAGTGGTATAAGAGTCATGTCAAAGCAAGGAACATCCGTCTTTTCTGTTTTCTCTGAAGATTGTATTGTAAGTAACCATTAAAAGCCAATCTGAGAATGAAGCACCCAGTCACATAGGATATCTATACTTTTTCTTTGTGGTGGTGGTTGTGGTGGTGGTTGGGGGGGGGGGGGAGGGGATATTCGCATTTTGTTCATGGAAATGTTAGGATGTTCTATTAAGGAGAGAATTCTCAAATGGAGTAGTTTATCAGATTAACCCTGGGGTACATAACCCTGACCTCAAGCGTCTTGTGTCACTGAGGACAACAGTAAAGTTCCTTTCTTTGAGTTCATAGCTGCACAGAATGGCGAAAACCATTTGTATAATTGTTGTTATCTGGTATGATAGGATATAAAGTTTTTGTCTATGTGTCTATCTTCTTTACAAATTGATTCACTTCCATGGTGAACTAGAAGGGTAACTAAGTGAGTAAAAGCTTCTTATTGGAACTAAAAAAAAGATAGTTTCAGACTTTCTTTAATGATATCAAACCTATGTAGATTTATAAAGAATGAGAACCTTGTAAGAAAAAGCATAACCACACACAATATTGTATCATTTAGGTTCTTGTTTGGGTGGGGTTATGGGGAAAGGGGGAGAGAAAGGGGAAGGGATTAAGGGAAGAGGTTTTAAAAGGGAAAGAAGCTAATAAAAGTCAAATAAGTTTTTCTTTCCTCATAGATTGAGAAATATGGCGAAGCGGTTTTCATTTTCTTCCAACTTTTATTTTTTTGCCGTGGCAAAGGACTTCGTTTGCTTCTTTTTCTATATTTTGTTCTCCGGTTCTTGAGATGCATCCTTTTTGGCTGCATTTTAAAGATGGCATTGTGACATGTCTAAGCGAACTAACATTATATACTAGTTTTTCTATGAACATATGCCTTACATGGACTAGCACTAATAATCAACTCTTGTGGATGGTTAGAGTGTGTCACTAATCTCACAGTACTGATGAAACAACATGTTTATAAGAGGCAAACGCAATTGACGTTGAATGTAGGACTATTTGTCTTGCATAATCATATTTGTGCCAACTTTTAATGCTATTTTCTTGAAGACCACTTTTACTCTTTACTATATGTAGCACAGCTCTGAGTTTTCCATTATAGGATTGCTTTGCAATACCAAATTGTCAAAACGATGCTTCTTATTGTCAGTTACACACCGACTTCCAATTGAGCGAGTGATAGGGAAATAGGAATTTGAAACTCTACTAGTTTCTTTCCTAATGGTCGTTTATCCTTGTTTCTAGAATGCAAGCAGTGGCGCATGCAGAATTTTTTGTAAGGGGTGTCCAAGTTTAAACAAGTGAACACATGAATAAATCATTCTAACAGCGTCATATTGAAAAATACAATTCATATCACAGTAATAAAATGCAATTCAAGTAGATTACTACAACTTTTTTGGACTAGTTTTGATGGTCTTTAAAATGTACTCATAATAGTCTTAATATGATAGATACATAGATCTTCTGCTGCTTTTGTAGTTATTGCTTACTCTTCATTATACTGCCTCAGCAGTAGGATTTGACAGGTGTCAATGACGGAGACTACATAAATTTGTTGGCAGGGGCATTTGATGTCCTTGGTCCAACTATAGGGGCTGCAACTACTTCTATTCAGTCAAAACGATTATCGACCACCAACGGTCTGCAATGTTCACCTCGTCCCGCAAGCACAATTACTAGACGTGTAATATAATCTTTAAGTACTCCAAAGACTCATATATAATCAAGAAGGTCGTAAGACCCTTGGTTACATAGCCAATTCCTCGACGCCTAATGGTCAACCAGACTGGGCTTTCTTTTTTTATATGTAATTGCTGTACCATCTTAATAAAAATTTTACCTTGTAAAAGAAAGGACCCTTGAGTTCCCCAACATCATAATGTTTGGATGTTTGGACCTGGTCAAGAGTCAAATAACAATGAACACTCTAGTATCTGATATAACTGTTGCTAAAGTGGTATATTACCTTTCTGAAAAAAAGAAAAAAGAAGAGAAAATCGTTGCTAAAGTAGCAATCTCAGATCAAGGTGTTGGGTTCTAATTTCCCCTGAAAGCAGTGTAATTGCAGGGAAATTTTACGTGAACTTCTTTCCTTGTGCAGGTAACTTGTAATGGATTTCTAATATGTGCATTTCTCAGACTAGAAAATAATAAAGAAACAGAAAACATTCACTAATAGTGTAACTGGCTTTTGAACTGGAGCAAAAGAAATATTTCTAGTGCTCTTCAAAAGATTAGATGCATTTAGTATCAAGAGCTTAAATTATGCCCACTTGTGGGATTCCAGTGGGATTGTTGTTGTTGATGATGATGATGATGACTGTTTGACGACTGTGTTCATATAACTGTTCAAGCAATGCTGAAATTGTTCTGTGAAGGAGGTACCTGTTGAACAATGTGTTTGTAGATGTATCCAGCCAGCTCGTTTGTTTTTTGACAAATTTCTGATGACTTCTGTTGAACTGGGAAATGATTCAGTAAAATGAGCCATGCTTGGACCAACCATGGCCTGGGATCATAAAATTTGGAAAAGAGCAATCGGTCTCTTCTTAATGCAAACTTAATGTGCAGCTTCTCGCATTTTGCTTATTCTACTTTTCTCTCTATTCATTTGATGCAGGAAATTTGCCAGGTCTACAGGTTGCTTGTCCAAACTGCAAACACCACTTCTGCCTTGATTGTGATATTTATATACATGAGAGCTTGCACAATTGTCCAGGTTGTGAGAGCTTAAGGAATTCCAAGACCATTAGTGATATGAATGAATGACAAATGTGTTTCTTACACGAGAGCTTGCACAATTGACCATTACTCCTAAAACAGAACGGCTGAACGGCAGAATGAAATGTTTCTGTTGGATGTTCTTGTCAAGTATCAGAAATCCTGTTTCACACCATGTTATGAGGAAGAGTCAAACTGTCTGCTTCTGATCTCTAAATACCTAGAACCATTCGACTTCTATAGGAACCTTTATTGTTATATGCTGACCAAATTCTTTGGAACAAGTACAGGAAACACAATTACAGATCTCAACAGATGGACTTCTGTCCTCTAATTCGAACCTTTGGAGCAGTGCAGTATTATGGCATGCTGTATCATATATATGACTATCAGACTGTTGCTTCTTGTACCCTCAAATTTCGACTTTAAAGAAAAATGTAGTGCTGAGATCTCTGTTTTACCTTTGAGCTTCAGGAATTTTGCATCTACATACTGGATTGGTGAAATCACCTCGAGTGTTTCATTGTGCATTTCCGAGGGCAGAGGCCTTTTTTGCCATCAGTTAGATGAAGATAATTTATCAGCGATACAATTAACATAATTTCTTATGAATATGTTATAGCAATATTCAGCTTTTGTCAATCTTGTACCATAAAGCAGGTTGTTTCATGTGTACCTGTTTGTGCGTGCGAAGTTTATTTAAATTGAACACTCCAGCCCAACTTTTTCTTAGTTATTCTGGATTACTTATTTTTTTTGTTGTTGTAAAATTTTGTTAATATGATCATGGACCAATGATCACGTTACATTTCTATGACCTTTGCTAGTGCGACTCTTAAGCATACCAAACCCGATCTGGCCGTTGTCAGAATGAGTTAACTCTTTTGGATAACCCAAAAATTCTTTTTGCAAACTCACTCGTAAAATTGCATTGAAATAATGCTAAACGGCAGTATAGCATATGAAAATGGCCAATCAAACACCTGATTGTTAAAAACACGGAAAAAGATTACTCACTTAGTGTTTACATCAAACTAAAAATTAAATGATGTATTTGCAAGTTTACCACTTAATAATGGTTAATCAATTAATATGATAATTTGATACCGGTTGTAGGTAAGTAGTTTTCAGCACGTCTTCATATATAAACATAATGTAACCTTACCAAATGACAAATATACGTAGTTTTTAGCTTGCATGATCATGTTGAATGTGCTTTGTTCTCGAAACAAAGAAAATAAGTAGGGTAACGAGGGGTCGATTTCCCTCTATCTTCTTAGCCAGAAGACACAGAAAGGTATGCCTTTATGCTTTTGTCTTATTAAACCTTCAGAAATAGTACTTGTTTGGGTTTAAAGTTCCACTTGAAAACTTCTGGGGGCCTACAAGGAAAAAGATCTCTAACAAACGATTAGTCAAAAATAAAATTAATAAAAGTTCTTCCAAGTAGACTAATAAGACAAGGAAACTTTAACTTCAGCATTTGTACCCTAGTTTTTGTTGTCATTTGCTTAGAGTACTCTACGATATTCTTTGACAACTGGGCAACTTGGCTCAAAGTCATGATTTTAATATATACTAGTTTATTCTCACGTTCGTTACGTGTAATGTCAAGATAATGAATTTAGTACTAATATAATATTGACAAAAATAATTAAGCGTATATACCACGTTTATCGTCAAAAGATTAGAATAGAATAGATATTGGCATAACATGTAGAATTCCTTTAAGTTGCAATTTCTATTTCTAATATATTGATGTAATGTAATAGTATATGAATTCTTAATTCTTAATTGTTGTCTTGATCTTTAATATTGATCATTTTAGTTAAGTTAGTTAAATAATTGTATTAATTTGTCATAGAAGGTACAAATATTAAATACACTTGTAACATATATAATATGTCTAAATATATAATGTTTTTGGTGTATATTTCCTTCTGCCTATGTAATCGCTCTGCCGCGATTATAACTCTTATTGTTGATATCAAAGTTGCACTATTTAATTTTTTTGACCACAAGAATACAACCCAATAGGAAGAAGTGAATGGAAGAATTGCAAGGAACAAATAAGAATGACAAAAAGTTATTCTATTTGCTTTAATCTCGGCAGGAATGTTTGTTTTTGAACAATAGTCAAGGAAATATGTACTGGTTAAATGCTAAGCACTCTCCGTTTTCAATTTTAACATTGTGAGTTTGATTCACCAAGTGATTAAAGTGGTGAGCTTTTGAGGAGTGGTGAGAAAAAATTGACTAATGGATAAGGGTTGAGGCTTTGTGATAAAGCCAATCAACTTCCATTCGATAATTCAAATGGCTTAGTTACTAAAGGAAGAAACACAGCCTTTAGTAAAGTCACTTCAAATAGTTTTCTTATTTTACCTTTTTCTTAAATATTTTTTAGTTTTCAGCATAATTATTAGTAAAATTACTATTAAATATAAATTTATATGACTAAAAGAATATTTTGTCCTTTAAACTTTTCTTATATATTCCTATTTAAATTCAAGAATTAATAACAAGTTCGTACAAGATGAATATTCAATTTAATAGCAATCTTTTTTTCCCAACAATTCAATAGTAATCGAATTGTGTTTACATAATCCAGTTCATCATAATGCAATTAAAAAGTTAGATAATATAAATTCAAGCATAATGCAATGAGAATAGGATAATTAAACCTAACGCCACTAAATTCTCGAAATTTAAACATAATGCCATATATATATAGTCTATTAGCGATAATAAAGAAGCATAATATACTGTAAATATTAAAGAGACTATATATATATATATATCCCATACCTCTATGAAAGCTCAAAAGATCTCACTACTCCAATATTGTCATAACAAAATAATACTTCTATCCGTGAAACTTGAAAGTTCCAATTTCCAAACTTTTTCTCAGTACAAATACCCAAGTTTTCCTTTTTCTTCATCCCAGACAACATGTTTTTTTCCCATACTACAATCAACCTTTGAATACATTTCAAAATGGTGTTTAGTTACTTATTAAAAAGACACAACTTTTTGAAAATACACTTCAAATCAAATTAATTTCTTCTTCTTCTTAATAAATATTAATTAATACTTATATTTTTTATAAGTAGGTAGTTAAATTTTTTAGAAGAACATTTAAGTAATTTAACTTTTTAGGTTAGGGCTTCCCCTTTTATAAACAACTGAACAAAATTATATATTTATGTGTCAATTGTATCTCATCAACAAATAAGGATTACAATTCACAAAACCTATGGATTATTCATCCTCGTACCAGGAACATATACTGGTTTCCCATCATTTCTTCTATTATATTATATGATATCCATCTTCTAATTAAGAAGAAGAAATTACCTATTTTTCCATGGCATCATATTTTACCAATGAAGTCTTATCCTATGTATATCCATTCCACAATAATGGCACAATATAAATTTTAATTCAGATCTCAACATACGGACTTTATACCTTTAAAAGACTAAACTATTCCTTCAAACATATTAATGTATTTTTTTAAAAAAAACATATAACTTTGTCTAATATTTAAAACTTTGAATTCAACAAAATATTTACCCAAAATTTTAAATGGATGATTTAATTTCTTATGATGGTGATGGTAAGTGTTGTTTTCCTTTTATATTAAATAAGTCACAAAATAGATTTTCAGTGACATAAGACGTTGTGAAATTGAAAACATACTCCATTCTGCCTCTCGTTAGTACTGCAACTTCAAGCATATTATTATAGTAAAGAATACTTTGTGGAAAGATATTATGCGTGCAACTTGTGCACTTCAAGCATATAATAGTAAAGAAGCATACCTTGTGGAAAGATCATAATATGCTCTTAGGTTGGAAATCAGAGGCGGATCCAGGATTTAAATCCTATGAGTTCAATTTTAAGGTTTTTAACATTGAACCCATTATATTTTTAAAGTTATGGGTTCATATATACTATTTTTTAAATTTTAATAAATTTTTACATACAAATTTTTACTCTGCGTCGAAAGTTATGGATTCAGTTGAACACGTACATAGTATACTACATCCGCATGTGGTTGGAATGTGACTTGAATTTGCAGCACCAAAAGAAAGGAAAAATAATTCTTCTTCTAGCAAATCAACAAACTTTCTCCAAGAATGTTAGTGAAACACATCTAACGTGAGTTTTTCCGGTTTACATAAAAGAAATTCCTTATATAACTATCTCTATTTGTTGAATTTGAAAAAGAAGTTGATCAAATCAAAGTACGTAGTAAGATTCCTTCCTTAAAATTGGAGAATGAGACAAAATCGATAGTAAAACCACTTCTGATCTTTAATAATTGTACCTACACGTTTGTGGATATCATAAAAGACGAAATACTTTAATTAATTAGTTTAACTTTCTGACTTCCGAACTGTTTTTTTGGAGTATGAAGGGGTGGCGTAGAGCGAATAGTTGTGACTACGGTGGATCATGGTTTGATTTGGATCGGTTTTTTCTTAAAAGAAAATCAAATCACATAAGTCGGTTCTTTAAATATTAGAACCAAACCAAACCAATTAAGTCGCTTTTTATTGACTTTATTTTTATTGATTTTTCGGTATTTTCGGTTATTTATCGGTTTTTTCTTAAATATAAGACATACACTATCAAACATATATTTCGGCGACTATATTTTCAACGTAACACTGTCAAACCAAATGCTCTTGAGAAATCTATCATTTACCAAGATATATTGATGATAATTGAATCAAATAATGATGAATAATTTAAGTGTTCAATTAAAAATTGATAATTTTAAACATGAAATAAATTCTTGTACTTAGCAAAATAAAACTACCAATCAAATTAGAATGTAAAGGCAAAAAATTAGATTATTATAATAGCAACGAACTAGACAAAAAATACAAACGAATAATACGTACCATAAAATTTTAAAAACTAAAAATATACATATATATATATATGCGTAATAATAAATTTAAATAGCTACTTTTATAGTCGGCTTGGTTCGATTATTTTTTGATTAAAACCAAAATCAAACCAAATTTGATCGATTTTTAAAATTCAAAATTAAAACCAAACCAAACCTAAAAAATATCGATTTTTGGATCGATTTGGTTCTATTTTCGGAATTTTATAAACACCCCTAGTTGTGACAGAAGGAGCAAGAGGTTTGAAATGGTTGTGGCTGTTTGGAGGCTTAAGTTTTTTTTAAAAAAAACAAATAAGTAAAGTATTAGTAGTTTATTTATGTTGTGAGAGGTATTAAAGTAATTTGACTTTTTAAAAAAGAGCTTCCTCCTTTTATAGTAGTATAGATTATTATAAGTATTCCTAAAATATTTATAATCTACTCCATTTTTGGGTTATTTTGAAAAATAAATGTAAAAAAAAAAGGCAAAATACCTTAAACCCCCCTAAACTTGTCGCGAATTATTAGTTTCCTCCTCAAACTATCTCGGGTTCGAATTACTCCCCTACACTAGGATAAATGAATTTAAAAAACCCCTTGGGCTGCACATGGCACAGAAAGTAATCTCAAATGGTTTTTAGCCCGCGAGTGTGGATAAAAAGAGCCACCTAATTAACTATAACGGTAAAAAGGACTCCTAATCAACATTTTCCTTTTTTTTTCCTATTCCTAATGACTATTTTTTCATTTCTTCCTCTTTATAAGTTCCTCCATTGAAGCATAACAATTGCTTAATCTTTTTGTATAATTCTAAATTTTCTTCCTTAATTGCTAAAGTCCTTAGTGATATTTTTGCTTTTTATATAGCTTATTCATTTCCCACAACCATAATCAAAGATTTAAAAGAGAAAGAAAGAAAAATAATTCACTTTAAAAGACAGTATATATTATATCTCCTCAATTGCGTGAATCTCAATGTTCCCATAATCAAATGTCCCTTCCGCAGGAACCATTCGTTTAAGAACTTTCTAACTTATTTCTTCAATTCTTCAACTCTGCAACTTATTTGTTGTGTGGACAATGCGCATTGGAAAAGAAAGTAGAGGTTGTCACTTGTCAGCAGTTTTACTAGGTAAAAGTTTACTTGATTTAGTAAATAATTTGACCAGTCTTTAACTTATAGTTGACTTTATACAATGTCCAAGAAGGTAAGGTAAGAGAAACTTTTTTATATATCCCAACCTTATCAACAATGTATTTGACCCTATTAAAAAATTCTACTATGATTTTAGGCCTTATAGACAATGACTTGGCTTTTAAGGACCAATTCATATTGAAATATTTAAAAGAACAAAGACTTAAACGCAATTTGAAGTTATATATGTCTCCAATCCTAACAACTTGACACTCGCAAAACTTAAGACAAATTTTAGGGAAAATGACACTATATATATATATATATTTATACCAGTATTTGCATACACACTTAATAGTGCTCAATATTTTCATTGGCTTATTACCACATCACCCGAGATTGAGCTACACACGTCTAGTTTTCTCGACTGTGTCAGCTTATCGTGTCTAATTGGCACAATCTAAATAGAGATTTAGTGCTCAATAGGTCATTGAGTTAGTTTAAGTGTTTAGATGGAAAAAAAGGACACATTTAGGGATTGTCTATGTATTCAATCTATTTAAAAGGGGTATTATCACTTTTAGCCGACGACATAAACTATTTATATCTGGTAGCCGAAAAAATATATAAAATTTATATAATTTTTGTATATACCATACATAATGTGTATATATATATATATAAATATATAAATTTTATATATTTTTACGGCTACCGAATATAAATAATTTGGGTCGCAGTCTAAAAGTGATCTTTGCCACTCCACTATCTCATGGGGCTTTTGTATCTATACACGATTTTGGGGTCACAATTGAAATTAGGCCATCTCCAACCCTCCCCCATTTTCCCATAATGGGGACAATTTTTGCCATAATGAAGCTCCAACCCTCCCCCATTTTTGCCCCCAAAATGGGGGATAAATAGTGTTCCTCAAAATATGGAGTACACTATTCATCTCCCCCATTACTATTCATACATATTTTATTATTATTTTATTATTTAACTCTTTTAATTTATCTCTTTATATATACCTAATTATGTTTATGTAATATCTTTATAATATTAATTTTACATCTTAACTTTGGCGTATAATTTTGATAAATTAATTTTCGTGCATTTATTATTTTTATGTAAAATTTTAAGTTAATTTTATTATAAGTTATAATTGTACAAAAAATATATAAGCATCTCAAAAAACGAGTGGTGCAAATATAAAATATTAGATGTTGCTAAAATTGAAAAGTGAAAATTGAAAATACATTAAATGAAAATTGGAAATCCATGAAAATTGAAAATACATTAAATTAAAATTCATAAAAATTGAAAGCACGGTAAATAGCATAATAACTTAGTAGGGAGGTATGTCATTTCTAGATACACCAAAATCATTATAGTATTGAGTGAATGGAGCCGAAGATTGTTGTGGTTGTGAGTGTGGATATTGTTGACTTCTTTTATACATTATTCGTTATTGTTCTAGTCGTATAAATTCATGACGAGTCGGATCGACAATAGAATCTACATCCACATTCGCATCCATTAGAATCATCACATTTATTTTTCGATCTTGCTGCAGGTACTGCTCCTCCCACCCATTATGTTATTCAAGGACAAGAATATAATATGGGTTATTGTTTAGGTGACGGTATATATCCAAAATGGTCAACCCTTGTGCAAACTATTCGTGAGCCACGTTCGGCAAAGAAGAAATATTTTGCAATGAAATAAGAATCATGTCGAAAAGATGTTGAACGTGCATTCAGAGTTTTGCAACAACGTTTTGCAATTGTTGCAGGACCCTCATATTTTTGGCAAAAAGAAGTGCTACATGATATAATGACTACATGTATTATACTACACAATATGATAATCGAGAATGAACGTGATCTTAATGCACCAATTCAAGATGATTTGGAAGGTCCACCTCCAACAGTAGAAATAGCAGTAGATGAAAATCAACGATTTCAAGAATTTTTAGCTCGACATAGAAGAATTAAGGACAAATATGCTCATTTTGCACTTCATAATGCATTAATAGATAATTTATGGGAGAATACTAGAGGTTGAAGTTGAATATTTATGTAGTATTTCGAATGAATTTTATCGTTATGTAATATGTATTTAATTAATCTTGTATCACAATGATTTCACTTTTATTTGAATTATTAGTTAATCTATAATAATTGCTTACAAATTATATTATTTAATTTTTTATGGAATTGTTTTAATGGAAATTACAAATTAATGAAAATAAAAGATGGAATTTGTTTAATGGAATTTTAAAAAAAAAAATTGAAATGAAAGATAATTATATAATATAGAAGAGAAAGAAGAATATAAAAAAAAATATTCTCTTTTGGGGAAAAAAATGGGGGGAATGGTTGGAGTAAGTTGTCCCAAAAATGAGAAAATCCCCATTTTGGGGACCAAAATGGGGTAAAGGTTGGAGATGCCCTTATACCCATTTCGCAAAAAAGTTTGCAAGCGTACCCACTTTACGATCAACTTCAAACTTATCGGGTCTGAAGTTAAAAAAAATTAGTCTGAAGTGAAAAAATTATACTTCAAATGCACTTAAGGCCAAATAGGTCTGAAGTGTAACCAATGGTTTCATGCACTTAAGGCTAATAAGTCTGAAGTAAAAAACTACACTTCAGATGCACTTAAGGCCAAATAGGTCTGAAGTGTAACCAATGGTTTCATGCACTTAAGGCTAATAAGTCTGAAGTAAAAAACTACACTTCAGATGCACTTAAGGCCAAATAGGTCTGAAGTGTAACCAATGGTTTCATGCACTTAAGGCTAATAAGTCTGAAGTAAAAAACTACACTTCAGATGCACTTAAGGCCAAATAGGTCTGAAGTGTAACCAATGGTTTCATGCACTTAAGGCTAATAAGTCTGAAGTAAAAAACTACACTTCAGATGCACTTAAGGCCAAATAGGTCTGAAGTGTAACCAATGGTTTCATGCACTTAAGGCTAATAAGTCTGAAGTAAAAAACTACACTTCAGATGCACTTAAGGCCAAATAGGTCTGAAGTGTAACCAATGGTTTCATGCACTTAAGGCTAATAAGTCTGAAGTAAAAAACTACACTTCAGATGCACTTAAGTCCAATAAGTCTGAAGTGAAAAATTGCCCTTCAGATGCACTTAAGGCCAAAAAGTCTGAAGTGCAACAAACGTTTTCATTCACTTAAGGCCAATAAGTCTGAATTGAAAATTTACACTTCAAATGCACTTAAGGCCAAATAGGTCTGAAGTGTAACCAATGGTTTCATGCACTTAAGGCTAATAAGTCTGAAGTAAAAAACTACACTTCAGATGCACTTAAGGCCAAAAAGTCTGAAGTGCAACAAACGTTTTCATTCACTTAAGGCCAATAAGTCTGAATTGAAAATTTACACTTCAAATGCACTTAAGGCCAAATATGTCTAAAGTGTAACCAATGGTTTCATATACTTAAGGCCAATAAGCCTGAAGTGAAAAATTGCACTTCACATGCACTTAAGGCCAAAAGGTCTGAAGTGCATAAACGTTTTGCTACACTTAAGGCCAATAAGTCTGAAGTAAAAAATTACACTTCAGATGCACTTAAAGCCAAAAGGTCTGAAGTGCAACAAACGTTTTGCTACACTTAAGGCCAATAAGTCTGGAGTAAAAAATTACACTTTATATGTACTTAAGGCCAAAAGGTCTGAAGTGCAACCAACGTTTTTATGCACTTAAGGCCAAATAGGCCTGAAATGCAAATTGCCCAGAAACAGAAATTTGTTCTTTGAATTATAACAATCCAATATACGATTTAATATCTGAATCTACTCCAAATGAGCTCAAATTTGAAACATAACCTCCAAATGTCACTAGGAACAAACCTCAATCATCAATTTGTCAAAACAACAATAAATCTAATGAACCCATTTTGCAATTAATAAAAACAAAAAGAAGAAACCCTAAGCAATAGTAAAAAATAAAGCGTCATAATAGCTCACCATTATAAAATATCATAAATTATATTAAAATATGTTCACAACCACCATATAAAATCACTGCCACCCGAAGAAGAAGAAGAAGAAGAAGAAGAAGAAGAAGAAGAAGAAGAAGGGGGAGGAGGAGGAGGAGGAGGAGGAGAAGAAGAAAACGAAGGAGGAGAAAGAAGCCTGAAATTGTTTAAAAAGTGAGTACAAGTTAAAATATTTTTTAAAATTGGGTATAGGTTAAATGGGGGCGACCAAATAGGGCGCCCCGTGCAATGTTTACCTATCTCATGACTACCTATTCTTGGATCTAAATTTTAAAAAGAAAAGCATCGGATTGTGTTTTGTATGACCGCAATTAATTTACATGGAATTGTATTCTCTTAAGTAGCCAGGGTTAATTAAGACCTAAAATGAGAAGATCTTGAATTCAAATCTTAGGTACGTGTGTATATTACTACATGTTAATGATATGATTCGAGATAAATAAAATAACGGAATATGCAAATAACAATAATTAAAGCAAAACTAATGATAGGTTTGATTAAATAATCAAAGTAGTATGAATAATGAAGTATAAAAAGAAATCTAGAACCCTAAGTGAACGTCTTAAGCAACAATCAAAATACTATCCGATCGCCTCCCAAGAACGATAAATTAGAAACCCTAGATATAAAAAAAGGAGAATATTACCCTCAAGAACTCAAGTCTTGAAAACAGGTAATCCCAAGTCGAACTCGAACCAAGAGGTTCCAAATCTCTCTCAAGAGTTTTCTTGTGTCAAAATATGCTAAGTTCTTAATGAAATTACCCTAGGCTGTTATAAATACCTAATGGGTAAAATAAGAAAAGTTTCAAAGTTAATGTCCCAAAATAACTCGCCAGGACAAGCCGTAGCCTCAACTGTAACCCCAACCGTAACACACAACTGAACCGTGATGAATTCCATAAGCTTATTTTCTTCAGCTCTTCAGGCCCCTCTTGAACCGTAGCCAACGGTTGGTGAAACCGTGTCACACAGTTTGACTTGGAATCTTGATTCTTCAATTCTCAAGACTCCAAACATGATATTCTTTGCATGAATCCTCCAAGTAACTATCCTAACATCTTCTAGTCAATTATTGAAGATCATACAGTTCCTTAGCGTGTATCCCTTGGACGTTCTTGGACTTGAATCGGATCAACAGTCCACTAGATAATTTGGGGTAATTTTCAATATTTTTTGTTTTGCCCGGACTATCCAGGATCATATCATGCTCCCACTCTTAAAAAAAGGTTCGTCCTCGAATCTTGGCCTACAACACAGAAGAACCACAATAAGATGTAGAACTTACATAACATACAACACTTATTTGGTGAAAGAAATATAAGATAGTGTCCATGCATCCACTTGACCCAATTATATCTACAAAGTATGTATGATCCCCTAGAAAGCATATAGACACCATCATTCCTATAAAACTTTTGCCAACCCAGATACATATGATTAAAATATCTCTTAGATACATTATACATATGATGTATACTAGATGAAGCTAATACATTAAAAAGATAATTACATAAATCCCTCTCCCTAATGACAGAATCTCTAGGTCCTAAATAAATATCATGCCAATCCTTAAAAGGATCTAACTCTAGTTTCAATATAGATCTCTTGGCATAAACTAAAGAGAATGACTCATTAAAATTAGAAGTAAACAGGTAAAGATATAAACACTAGAAGTAATGTTAAATGGTTTACTTCCCTTTTCATCTTTGCAGTCTTTAGTCTTGACATTCTTCTCTAAACTTGAGCCATTATATATTTCTTTCAACTCAATCCTCGTGTTATGTAAAGCCCCGTAAATATTTTACCTGAAACTTGGGGTTTCGTAGTACCGAAGTAGGCTTATGTGTTGACGAATATAGTACAAATATTTTGGGTTGAACAATGCGCTGGGGAGTGAAGCAAAAATTTATGGCAGAAAAAGTCATTTCTGCGGCCCACTATGCGGCCGTAGAATGGCCGCAGAATAAAGCAGAAAACTAGGCAAAGTTTGGGTGATATTGTGCGGTCATTATGCGATCATAAAACTATTTCGCGGGCAGCACATCGACTGCGGATCCGACATGAAAATTTTTCGGAGGGAGGTTCTGCGGCGCATTATGTGACCGCAGAATTGGTATGCGGACCGCAGAGTATGGCAGAATTGCCCAGTTCCGGAGGGCCATTTCGCAGCCCATTTTGCAGACCGCTAAGCATTATGCGGTCGCATATGCGACCGCATATCATGTTTTGGAGCTTCATTTTTTTGGTTTTATAAACCTGATCCCATTCTTATAAAACAATGTTAAGGGTCATTTTAGAAGATTCAAACTCACATTTTAGAGAGAGATGAATGTGGTCTAGAGTGAGAAGGGGGTTCTAAGTCATTTATTCATCAATCTTTGTTCAAACCTTGAAGATTTCTGTAGGGTAACTCATAAGATCTTCAACCAAAAGGTAAGATTCTACACCATAACCCTTAATTTCAGAATTTAACTAAAAATGGGTAATTAGTAAAGAAATTCTTGGGTCTGGGAGTTGTTTATTTTATATGCATGTACCATCTAGGGTAGTGGGGAGATTGTTGAGCTCTTTTGGGTGAACGTTGGGTAGTGAGGTGTAAGAATCCACCATATGAGGACCTTAAAACCTTAATGCACTCCTAGTGTTTGGTAAAATGCTCAAGTGAGCTAGAATTATGAACTCCTTCCTAATTTGTGTTCAATTTTGCTATATCTCTAAATAGATCGAAGTGGCTAGAATCTCCAGAACATTACAGTAAATTAGAAAGCTTGAGGCAAGGTATATTGGCTAAACTCCTCTCTTAGAATTGAATTCCCACAATGATCTGGTAAGTCCCAAGTTGTCCATTATGAATTGACTTTTCTGAATAAGTTTGGCGTCAGATAATGTATATATATGAATATGTTCAAATGTGTTCCGGAATATTCTTATCATATTGTGCTATTCCCTGGGAGAGTATTTGAAGTATGAGTATGTATTAAAATGTTGTGACTTCAAGTCAAGTCCAAATGAAAGTGATCACATCAAATTGTATAAGAGATCATATGTGCCTAAGACCCTAATTTGCTCAAGTATGTGTTTAAAGTCTTAATTTGAAAGGTCTTGTTGTTGATTATCCATGATAATGATTGAAAATGGAATAGTGAGCTTGAATTATGAAGTACGGCCAATGTGTCAAGAATGATATTGCGTTATGGACAATAATGCAAATAAAATGAATGACATGTAAAAGAATATGAATTGAGTGGTAAATACTTTTAATAATAAATGCCTTGGGAGTATCGTGTAGCCACCAAGGAAGGGTAGGTCATAACAACCTAACCCCGAAATTACGCGTGTCGATGTAGGAGTGACTGAGGGGTAAATCCCTGTATTAATGAAATGGGACTGTTTCCCCTTATATGGGTTGAGATTGACTTGTTGATATATTTTTCCCTTAAATGGGATGAGATTATTGCTAGCGAGATGTGATGTGATGTCGATCCACATGACATTGTGATGAGACGGCTTAGCCGATCGGGCTGAGATCGGATGACATGCCGCGCACATGGTGGTATTGTGAGTGTACGTCTCGGGGTGAGACGGCTTGGCCGGTCGGGCTGAGATCGGACTCCACGCTAAAATATGGTGGTGTATCGGTGCTAAAGATCTCCCAACTTAAATTACTGAAACCTACTTGAAATTTACGTTTTCCTTAATTTGACACTTTGATACCGTTTGAGTCTCTTATTGATATCATGTTTTATTCTCCTTTTGTTGTTGCTCGTTCTATTGAGAGGATGTTTAGTTTTACATACTAGTACTATTCCATATATACTAACGTCCCTTTTGCCTGGGGCGCTGCATCTTTAATGGATGCAGGTGGTTCCATAGCAGGTGGTATTGATCAGTGATAGCAGGACACCCTCTTCTCAGCTGATTTGGTGAGCCCCACTTCATTTCGGGGTCCTGTATCTTCTATCCTTTGTACATAGCATTTTGAGGTATAGCCGGGGCCTTGTTGCCGACACTGTCATATCAATTTTTTGTTCATGTTAGAGACTCCGTAGACATAGTGTGGGTTGTATCTATTTTTGGAAAAGTTAAAGCTAAAAATATTGTAATTGTATCATTTGTTCCACTTTAACCATAATTGTACAATGTATTGTTTTAAACATTTGTTAAGGACGTAACTAATGGAAATGAAATGGTGTTGTTCACATGACTTCTTACTAACTAGTTAATGAAATGCATTCTTCTCTTTATTTGTGGATGAGTTGGGTAGACGACACTGTGCAGGCTTGGTCGATCGGGGTAACTCTGTTGAGCGCCGGTCACGCTCCTTGAGGTCGGGGCGTGACAGTATCTAAGTAACCAAAATATCTACGGGCCTCATTTTTCTTATTAGTAACCTATTGTTTTATTTCCTCATCCCATAAGGGCTTAGAATAATACGCCTTAACTTGACCACTCGCATTCTCATCATTGTCCTTTTCCTCATAATCCTTTTAAAATTCCTCTATAAAGGGAGAAATAATACTAAAACAAGAAATAGTTAATGGATTAATACATAAAGAAGGTTCATGCTCCCTCGAGCTCTATTTACGTTTCTCATTCAACTTTTCTTGGACCCTGCTCTCATCACATTGCATCATATTATTCTCATGAGAAGAAGAATCAACAAGTTTAAACTCACTCATTAAGGAAGTTCGTTCAATAACACAATCATTTCTATGAAGTTGAAACAAATAATCAACAAAGTCACGGCCATTAGTACTTTGAGTAATGTCTCCACTTAAAGCATCAATCCCCTCAGAATAAGATGCACATTCAACTTTCCCTTCTCTTTCAAATAAATTATTCACAAGGCCACCCCACATAAGACCATCGAGTTTAGACTCATATGAGTGATTGTTATCTCGACTATTGAGCTCAACTAGTGAATCATCACAACAAACTTCATGATTTGCAACAAAAAGTAAAGATTCACTAGGCTCACAAGAATCATATCTAGCACAAGCACTTATACGAGAATCAAATTTTCTCAAATAAAAAGAGTTATGATTAGTCATTATACCTCGAGTTATTCCCAGAAGTTCTTCTTTACCTTTGTTTCTTACGCTTAAGAATGGATCATTATGTTTTAATGTTGTATCATCTGGCTTTCCCTCACCATTAGAAATAGTGGCATCTTCCATGGTTTCCTCCAAAATGAAGACAAGAAGTATTTTCACTTAAACTTTCTTTTGCAACACTCTCTTCCCCACTTTCACTCGATTTTTTTTTTGTTTTGACATCTTTCTCACGTTACTCCTCTCAATCTCTTCTTTTGCCTCTATTAAATTGTGAATTGTAACTCCCCTTTACTCCTCTCTTTCTTTTGTCTCGCTTGCTCACTTTTGTTTGTTGCAGATGAAGTTAAATATGAAGAAGACTTTTTCGTTAGAAGCTCTCCTTTTGGAAGGCTTCCATACCTTGATGTTCTTGGGTAATTAAAAGAAATAGATTTTCCCTTTCAGGAAGTCTCATTCTTCTTGTGCCTCATATCTTTTAAACTCAAAGGTGCAAACTTGCTTCTCAAAAGAAGCTTCATTGTATCCCAAGTTTCAATGGATGGACAAGAAGTTCTTTTAGAGGTAGTTTTACGACTGTACCACCATAAAGAAGCATTCCCATGAAGTGCTTTAGTAACCAGCTCCAATCTTTTACGTTCCAAACATGGATAAGATGCAAAGATATCGTCCACCTTGCTCTCCCAATTAAGGTAGGCATTCGGATCATGAATTCCTTCAAAGAATAGTATCGATATCTTATAGTTTTCAAAGATCAAATTTACCTCACTACCCTTGTAAAATATTTTCCCATATTTTTTTTTCATGTTCCTTCATTCAACTCCATATCTTCCATGACTAACATGATGGTTATCATACTTGTTAGTAATATACTCGTACGAATCATAACCATATGAATCACGATAAGGAACATACCATGTTTTGTCATTACTTGGGTCTTCACTTGAATCATGACAAGGAATACACATCGTCATCATGATTCAAACATTCGTCATAGGAATCCCCACATTCGTCATCATTATATTCAAACATTCTTTTATCCAAATCGCTTAAATCTGCAGAAGACATGCTTATAGGAAAAATTATTGATTCAAATAAGCCCCCTCAACCTCCTGTGTTTTATCTCACATTTATGAGTTTTCACTTTTCACTCGTGTATAATCTCTGCCTCACTCCTTGAAAATCCTCAATATTCGAGCTCAACTCACAAATCACCTATCCAAGAATGAGTTTTCTTGAAAGTAGTTTAAGAGTGGGGTTTATGTAATCAAGAATGAACTTTCAAAAACTAAGGACGGGGGCCAAGAAATTTCTATAAAAATAACGAGAAAAGCACAAACGAATTAGCACAAAAAAATAGTCAATTTCAAATATTAAGAACGATTTAATGCGAACTAGCACTAGCTCTTTCTTAACAAGAATCCCCAATGAATCTTTCTTATCCAAAAGTAGTCTTTCCCCAACAATCAACAAGAACACTTCAATAATTTTTTTTCTAATTTTTTTTTGAAACTCAAGAGCAATTTTTTTAATCAACTCGACTAGGTTTTAGTCGAAAATAAGAACTATACTTTCTTTTTCCTAATTTGGATCTTGATTTCAAAACTGGGGAACGTGGGTTTGTTAGAACAATATCCGAGCCTTCACTCTGATACCAATTGATATGATCCGAGATAAACAAAATAACGGAATATGAAAATAATAATAATTAAAGCAAAACTAATGATAGGTTTGATTAAGATGATCAAAGTAGTCTGGATAATGAAGTATAAAAGAAAATCTAGAACCCTAAGTGAACGTCTCAAGCAACAATCGAAATACTATCCGATCGCCTCCCAAGTACGAAAAATTAGAAACCCTAGATATAAAGAAATGAGAAGAAGATTACCCTTAAGAACCCAAGTCTTGAAAACAGGTAATCCCAAGTCGAACTTGAACCAAGAGGTTCCAAATTTCTCTCAAGACTTTTCTTGTGTCAAAATATGCTAGGTTCCTAATGAAATAACCCTAGGCTGTATAAATACCCAATGGATAAAATAGGAAAAGTTTCAAAGTTAATGTCCCAAAAAAACTCATTAGGCCAAACCATAGCCTCAACTGTAATCACAACCGTAACACACAGCTGAACCGTGATGAATTCCAGAAGCTTATTTTCTTCAGCTTTTCAGACCCTTCTTGAACCGTAGCCAACGGTTGGTGAAACCGTGTCACACAGTTTGATTTGGGGTCTTGATTCTTCAATTCTCAAGACTTCAAACATGGTATTCTTTGTATGAATCCTCCAAGTAACTCTCCAAACATCTTCTCGTCAATTGTTGAAAATCATGCACCTCCTTAGCATGCATCCCTGGGAGGTTCTTTGACTTGGAGCGGGTTAACAGTCCACCAGATAGTATGGGGTCATTCTCAATATTGTCCGTTTTGCCCGGACTATCCAGGATCATATCAGCTAATTTATACTCTCACTTTAATTATATTGTATGTGGTTTATCATTTCACTACCCGGTTGGTATTGATAAGAATCCCATTGCCTTGGCCGAAAAACAAAAGAATTTCCTGTGTTGATAAATAACGTTTTAGTTCAGTTAAAACGATGCAATTCCATGGTGAATTTCAATCTCAATTTTCTAAAATACTAATTTTCCTGAAAATATTTCTACCATTTAAATTATATGAGTGCATATTTGGGTCTTTTGCTTTTATATTTTATTTTTCCCCTTTTGTTTTTGGTTGCTATAACTACACAGGAAGAATGCGTCCCTAGGGAGTGTAACAATTAATAAGTGAGACCAAAACTAACATTTTGTTACGCACATTTGTGCATCATGTGCCTATGAATATAAATTTAGATGAGTTTAATTTGATAGTATCATTTAGTATTCTTTAACTAATCCACTTTGCTGCTATCAAAGGTGGATTCAAAATATTGAGTTTATAGATTTTAGATTCTAAAAAAGGTAGCTATTGTATTTTAATTTGGATAAATTATTTATAATATATATTCAATGAATATCTTAATGTAGATATTGAGTTTTGGTCAAATCTATTGAGTTTTGCCGAACCTGTAACTAGAACTCTAGTTCCGCCTCTAACTGAAATCACTAAAGTAACTTGACACGTTACCCTATAACTTTTTGAAAGATTTATGTTAAACTACACAAATTTTAAAGCTCTCCATAATTGTATCATCAAACGAAGTTTCTGTCTTCAAAAAAAATTGTAACCTGAAACAAGTTAGGCTCAATCTTCGTCTTTTTCAGAAAACATCTTGTTGAAGTTACATATTTTCCTGCGAACTTTGTTGGACTTCTTAAAAACTTTACACAGGCAGAGAAATCAACATTTTCAACGAAAAGAGCTTGCGTTTGAATCCTCAACGTTGCTTTAAAATCTGGATAAAGACTTTGAATTAATCAAAATGCTTGACAGCAGCTAAGCCGTGTTACATAGTCCATATAATAAAGTATATATCTCCGACTTTTAGATCATTGAATGGAACAATAATTTTCGCAAAATCTTTTAATTACATCAAAATGATTCTAGTGATTCACTTATAAGTTTTTTCCTGCTTGAACTATATGATAGGTTTATTTTACAAGTTCGTTATTATGCATAGTTCTAAATTAGGCATATTAATTTTCAATTACAACAAGAACGGAACTTGTCCGATGATCCACAAAAATCCAAATCTCTACCTGTGCATGCTATACAATATATTACATATATTCTGAGGCTTGATACTTTATAGTACATGGTCAACAACCATTCTATATATTAATTAAAAAAACATGCGTTTAGGTATTTACGGATCGAGTTTTCTTTGTAACGAATAACTAATAAACTAGGATAAAATAAATGGAACGTGTGCATTATATTGTAGATATATTGATATATTTCAACGTCTATTGTTCTTTGTTAACTATTAAGGTTGTAACCAACGTGATTTTCAATTTTAAAAGAATTAGCTTAAACCAATCAAGTCATAATGATTATTTTCCAGGGAAATTACCAAGCATATTCAAGAAAGAATGAGACAAAAATGTGTATAGCGAACCATCTGATCGATTACAAAGGATGGGTTTTTCAAACCATGTGCATGTTGATTTAAATGACGTTAGAAAATAACATGTGAGATGTGACCATGAATAAGTAAAACAAAAAGTAGCAAGAAAAACACAGCTGAACGGTGAATTGTTCAGATCATAATATATTCTTAGCATCAAAAAGATGTATACGATTTTCATAGTTTCGTTTTTTCCGTTATAATATGATCACAGGGGAAGATATTCATAATCTTTTAAGATCTCCAACATATCGCATTTTCCTTTTTTTGGAGAATCATAATTGCAGGATAACATTGACCCCTTCCAAAAATATGAATAGAAATAGAACATGCTAAAAGCTTGAATGTCTAGAGAAAGAAAATAGATATAGATAACATTTGTCAGCATAGAGCAAATTTGGATGAACTGGACGAGAAAAATTCTTTTGGATGAAGGGTGTTATTGGATTTAAAAAACGTCAATTAGGTTGTTAACTAATATCCCTAATGATATAAAAAACGCAGACACGTAGATTTGCACAATCACCTATTTAAAATCCAATATCTAGCTTTGGTTATTAAGCAAATCATTTAATATTTAATATCTGAATGAACTGCATAATTCCATCAAAATTAGACTGTTAGAGTTGACTTCCAAATTGTAGGCCCAAAAATGTTCAAAGATAACTTCTTTATTTTATATTACACGAGGGAAGAGGAAGAGAGCTCGTGAAAATCGAACCATAGTTACTGTGGGATAAAAATCACAAATAACCATATTTACAACTGGTAATTGAAAAATAACCGCAGTTTCAACAGTAATGGAAATTTAGCCATTTTTATGTAAAAATAAAATCTAAACAAAAACACCGTTAAAAATTCAAAAATATTCTAGTATAATATGCTGAAATTCAATTTTTTTTACATATGAGCTTTCAACATAATATGCTGGAATTTTATAATGTGCTGAAGTTCCATCATAATAAGTTGGACGTTTATATGTAGGAGCTCCATAATCCCGCATATTATGTTGGAACTTTCCGTGTGCTGGAGTTCCAACATAATATGCTGGAAGTTTATACGCAGGAGCTCCATAATCCAGCATATTTTGCTGGAACTTTTCGTGTTTCAGCAAAACAATGACTATTTTTCAATGACTTTACAAATACTAGCTATTTTTAAATTACCAGTCCGAAAACTGACTGGCCCGTGCTATTTGTACGTTATTGTATGATAAAGTTTTATCGAAACCAATAAACAATAAGTTTTGGTGGTATTGATAGCTTAAAATAGAAGATATAATAATAACAACAATAACAAATCTAGTGTAACTCACAAATAGGGTTTGGGGAAGGTACTATGTCCGTGGACTTTACCCATAAGCGGATCTAGAATTTTTATAACATGGTGCACCACTAAAGAAAGAAGAAAAAAGAAAGTATATATTAAGTGGGAATTGATCCCTGCTCCTTTACTTAAATAGCTCAACATTCAACCAAGTGCATTATTTAGCCTCTTTGGAACATGAGTGTCGGCTAATAATATTAGATCAACTCTAGAAAATATGTACACAAAATACCTAGTTTGGTAGAGAGATCATGGGTTCACATGTTCCATATAATGGGCTATAAATCCGCTCCTGACTTTACCAATACTTTGTGGAGGTAGAGAGTCTGTTTTCGATAGAACTTCGGCTCAGAAAAAGCATATCCACAACATAGTTGAAAAGAAATATAGTAAAAAAAATACGTAACAAGAATCTATAACAACATCATAATAATAAGATAACTGAAGCAAAAGATACAACCGATAATAACATAGATCTAAGTGTAAGTAATCCGCAAATAGAATTAATGTTTTGCGAATTAATGAAAAAAAAAAGTTTCGAATTATTTTTTTTCACCAAAAAATGTTGATGGAGAATAATCCTCCACAGGTTAAAGCTTAAAATTCTGCTCATTTTCTTTTTCCCCGTTAATTTCAGTTAATAAGTACAAAATGTAAGGATCAAATCCTGATTTGTCGTCACTACGAATATAAAAAAGGTGAAGATCAGGGACCAACGACCAAAAGGAAAAAAAGAAAAAGCTACATTCCTTAGGTGGATCTTAGTTTACATCTCGTGGACATGAATAAAATATTTACTTTTTAGGCCATAATTTGAGAAATAATATACAAAAGATATCCTTTACGTTCTGTATATGTGGTGACTTTGATAACGCGGTTTCACATGGAAATCTTCCTTTTAAATCAATTTACAATTCTCGACCCCCCATGTGCTCTCTGCTATGCTTCATTCAAAAGTTGCAAATAGGAGAATAAATAATAATTGAAGGTTTACAAAGTCACAAACAACTTCATTCACGCATAATCACAGGATCATAAGTTGCGGTCAAGACGAATAATTCAGCCCCATAATTTTCGTTTTTATAAAGTTACTCTCTTTCCAGTATTTAAAACCTTTAGTTAGCTTTTAAAAACCTGATTTTATTACCTTTTTAAAATAATTTTTGTGTTAAAAATTAAACCGCAATATTTTTTTATCCTATGAGATTTTTCTTACCAAATACTCATTTCGTTAATTTTTAATTGTCTATTTTTGATTTTGCACTCTCTTTAAAAAAAAAAAAAAGGAAGTATATATTTTGCAATTTTATCCATAATAATGATATCATTTCAAAAAGTCTTAGATAATGACTTAGGAAATGAGTAATTAATGATAAAGGTAAAACAAATATATTTTTTTCTTTATTTGCTAAAATGAATAAATTAAGGTAAACATATATTTTTAATATAGTCTACGAGTAAAAATAAACGAAAGGGAGCAACAGATAAAGAGTCTTTCTAACTAACTCCACATGAGCTAACTACTATAGAAAGGATTGGCATATATACAATGGAAAAGAAAGAAGAATTAACCCAAATAGTCACTCATCCAACCGCTTAAACTAAAAATAGCCGATGGAAGTATAATATATATATAATTTATGTATTATATATGTATAATTGCGTATAATCAATATATAAAATATGTATATGACTAGAAAAAATAAACAATGAATATAGCCATCTATTTGTGTAAAGATGACAAAAGGAAAACCATAGTCATTTTTTTAAATAACAATAATAATTACTACGTCTTAATTAGTCCAAGTATGTTGAGATGCAATGTATAGCACAAACTTAGGTGAGCATGTCCTAATCATATATTCTATATTGTGAAAATTTGACATAAATTAACTAAGTTTTTATTGCCAGCCTACCGCAACAGCTGTTCTTTGTTTGAGCTTAAAACTAATAAGGTGAGTGAGTTTATTCGTGCAAAATTACAGTCATTTTATTAAAAGAGAAGGAAAAAAGAGAATTTGATGTGCCCTAAGCTTAACAAAAGTCAAATTTCTGCAACGAAATGTCACAGTCTCACTAGAACTTTTTTAATCAAATGAAACTTCACTGCTCTTTCTTTCCATAACCCAAGAAAATTTCCAACATTTGCAATTAGCAAAGACCTTAAATTAAAATAAATATCTCCCTTAGCCCCTTCATCCAAGCCCCCCCCTCCCCCCACCCCCCCAACTAAAAAAAGACAAAAACAAGAATGAAGAAAACGAGTATCGCCCACTCCCACGTTGTCTTGGTCAGAGAAGCTGCCATTTTTGATTGACCAGTCTATTAAGAAACTATATATAGATACACACTACACAACATATTTAGCAGCAAATCATCAACATAAAAAAAAAAGAAAAGAACAGAACAAAGAGTTCTCTTGTTTGCTTCTTTTAAAACCTTAGTTCAAATTGTTTTCAAGCTCATCCACAATGGTTGAGCATTTTCATCTAGGCCATTTGGTAAACTTTCTGGTACTATGCTTGTTAATTTTAACTGCTGTTTCAGTTGAAGCTCGAGTTCGACATCATAAATGGGAGGTTAAATATGAATACAAATCCCCAGATTGTTTCAAGAAGCTTTCCATTAGCATCAATGGTAAAACTCCAGGTCCTACTATTGTTGCTCAACAAGGTGACACTATTGTTGTTGAAGTCAAAAATAGCTTGTTAACTGAAAATCTTGCTATCCATTGGCATGGTATTAGACAGGTAAATATCCAATTTTCTTTTGATTTTTTTATTAAGTGTTTTATCAATAAACAATAATTTTTATATAAAAAAATTAACATAAATAACCGTCCATCCAACTGCTTAAACTAAAAATAGCCGGCGGATGTGTAATATAAGTATTATTCATGTATAATATATGCATAACTATGTATAATTAAGGCATAATCTATGTATACCGATTAAGAAAAGCAAACAATATTTATGTAAAAAACTCTTTTATATATTCATTGCAGATTGGAACACCATGGGCTGATGGAACAGAAGGAATCACACAATGTCCAGTTGTTCCGGGGGATACTTTTGTTTACAAATTTGTTGTTGATAGGGTAAGTTATTTTATTTTATTTTTAAGTATGGAATTATATATTGTGAGATCAGTTTTCTAAGTAATTTGTTTGCAAATTTTGTGCAGCCTGGAACATATTTGTACCATGCTCATTATGGTATGCAAAGACAAGCAGGGTTACAAGGAATGATCAAAGTATTAGTTCCAAATGGAGTAGTAGAGCCATTTTCATATGACTATGATAGAAACA
The DNA here is from genome assembly GCA_000715115.1 of Nicotiana otophora. Taxonomy (NCBI): domain Eukaryota; kingdom Viridiplantae; phylum Streptophyta; class Magnoliopsida; order Solanales; family Solanaceae; genus Nicotiana; species Nicotiana otophora. Next base: position 70,942 of record AWOL01S0004096.1, on the reverse strand, counting down.
TTCTTCTCACTGATTGGTACCATAAGAGTACTTATGAACAAGCTACTGATCTTGCTTCTTTACCTTTTGTTTGGGTTGGAGAACCTCAGGTAATTATGTAACATTCAATAATGTTTTGCTCTATTTTTCTGATAATGTTTCTAATATTATTTTCTTTTTCTGTTTCAGTCACTCTTGATTCATGGAAGAGGAAGGTTCAATTGTTCTACTCCAGGCACAGATGTTACTCTTTGCAATGCTACAAATCCTCAATGTTCACCTTATTCAATGATTGTTATTCCTGGCAAGACTTATAGGCTTAGAATTGGCAGCTTGACTGCTCTTTCTGCTCTAAGTTTTGAAATTGAGGTAATTTTCTCACAAATCACAATTCCCCTCTATCAACAACTCAAAAAATTAAAAAATAAAATTAGTTTGTTACTAATGGAATTTTGCATTGCAGGGGCATAATATGACAGTTGTAGAGGCAGATGGTCACTATGTAGAGCCATTTGTGGTACAAAAACTCTTCATTTATTCTGGAGAAACATACTCAGTCATAATTAAAGCAGATCAAGATCCTTCAAGAAATTATTGGGCAAGTACCAAAATTGTCAGCAGGAATAGTGCCACTCCTAATGGTTTGGGCATTATTAATTACTACCCAAACCATCCTAGGAGAACCCCTCCTACTGTATCACCCCCGGGGCCTCATTGGAACGACGTTGCCCCGAGGGTGGCTCAGAGTGTTGCAATCAAATCCCACAAGGATTTCATTCACGCTCCTCCTAAAACATCGGACAGGGTCATCGTCATGCTTAATACCCAAAACAGGGTTAATGGTTTCGTGCGTTGGTCTGTCAATAATGTATCATTCAACATGCCCCATACGCCTTATTTGATCGCCCTTAAGCACAACTTATTGCATACTTTCGAGCAAACCCCTCCACCGGACAACTATAACCACGAGAATTACGACATTTCCATTGTCCAGCCGAATGTGAATGCCACAACTAGCAACTCAATTTACAGGTTGAAATTCAACACAACAGTGGACATCATTTTGCAAAATGCCAACACAATGAATCCCAATAACAGTGAGACACATCCTTGGCATTTACATGGGCATGACTTTTGGGTCATGGGCTATGGTAATGGCAAATTTAACCAATCTATTGACCCAAAGAATTACAACCTTGTGAACCCAATTATGAAGAACACAATCCCAGTCCATCCTTATGGATGGACTGCACTGCGGTTTCGGGCCGATAATCCAGGAGTTTGGGCCTTTCATTGCCATATTGAGTCACATTTCTTCATGGGAATGGGAGTTGTTTTTGAAGAAGGGATTGAGAAGGTTGGAAAATTGCCTACTTCTATTATGGGGTGTGGTGACAGCAAAAGGTTCCACAGGCCATAAGTTCTTTAACATTATCAAAATCAGATAACTGTATATTCAAATTATCTTTGTTTATTATTGGGGGAAATTCTTTTGGTCGTTGCCAAGAATCAAAGGTCATTCGTAACTTGTAAACAAAATTTCTGTTTTGTAATTAAAATGCTTTTCGTTTATGTATCTCTACACCTTTATTTTTTATAAAGATCTTTACAGTGTTGAAAGTAGATAATTTACACTTATTGCTGCTAAAATGTCATAATACTCTATTCTATTTTGTCTTATATGATCAAGATATACAATTTTTTTGTGAAGTTCCGTGAGAGATCTAATGGTGATTGGACCACTTCTCCTGACAAAGAGACCACTAAGTCCTAGTAATAAGATAATCTAATAATTGAAATAATATTTTTAGGCAATTGATTGGATCCAAAAAATAAAATGGACAATCCTATAAAAAAAATCGAATGTTACGACAACGACCCAGTAAAATTTTACTAGTGGGGTATGAGAAAAGTAGTGTGTACGCGGACCTTACCCCTAACCCGAAGGAGTAGAGAGTCTGTTTTCGAAAGTCCCTCGACTTAAGAAGACGAAAAGAGAAAAGAGACAATATCTATATCATCAACAGAAACCAAAGCAATAATAACATCATAAAAACATCAGAAAATATATGAAAAGTAATAGCAATAACCAGTAAATAGACCCGACACTATGAAAAATAAAAAAGTAGTGAGAACATATCATTAACCACTAGCAGTCTAAGAGAAAAATCGTATCCGACTAGCCTCACATATTTACGAAGTAGAAATAGGCGCAATTACCTCCTACCCTACAACCCTAATACTCGACCTCCAGAGCTTTCTATCAAGGGCTATGTCCTCGGAAATATGAAGCCACGCCATGTCCTGCCTGATCACCTTTCCCTAATACTTCTTAGGCCGCTCTCTACCTCTTCTTGTGCCTTTCAAAGCCAACCGTTCACACCTCCTCACCGGTGCATATGTGCTTCTTCTCTAAATGTGCCCGAACCATCTAAGTCTCGCTTCCCGCATCTTAACGTCAAATGAGGCCACGCCCACCTTCTTCTGGATATTATCATTCCTAATCTTATCTATCTTAGTGTGCCCGCACATCCACCTCAATATACTCATAATATGCTACTTTCATTTTCTGGATATGTCAGTTCTTAACTGGCCAATACTTAGCCTCATACACCATGGCCGGTCTAACCACCGCTCTATAAAATTTACCTTTGAGTATCAGTTGCACTTTCTTGTCACACAGGACTCCAGATGCTAACCTCCACTTCATCCACCCCACCCCAATATGATTTTTGATATCCTCGCCGATCTCCTCATCTCCCTGGATAACCGACCCAAGGTCCTTGAAACTGCCTCTACTGGGGATGACTTGTGATTCAAGCTTCACGTCCATGCCCGCTTACCTTGGCTCGACGCTGAACTTACACTCCAAGTAGTCCGTCTTAGTCTTGCTCAGCATGAAACCCGTAGACTCAATGGCCTGTCTACAAACCTCCAGCCTCTCGTTAACACCGCCTCTCGTCTCATCAATCAAAACTATGTCATAATACAATATTTTTATTTTATGTTATTTGACTAGTTTTTCAAGATTTATAATTTTTTTTAAAGTTCCTTGAGAGATCTATTGGTGATTGGATCACCTCTCTCCTCACAAAGAGACTACTAAGTCCTAGTAATAAGAGAATCTAATAATTGAATTGATATTTATAGGCACTGATTGGATCGAAAAATGAAATGGACAATCCTATAAAACGAATAGAAATAGTTCATTATAAAATAAAATTCTACATTCACAATTCCTCCCTCACCCCTCATTAGGGGCGAAGCCATATTGTTCTAAAGGTGGTCAATTGATTATCCCTCGTCGAAAAAGTACACTATGTATATAGGTAAAATATTAGGTTTTAGAGGTATATAACTGTAGCACCCCGAAAAGTTTCGAAATACTTAAGCAGTATTAAGAAAGTTGATGTGTGGTAATTATATTATTTTATGTGCAGACAAAAACTATTAGTACGATGGATATTAATTGGATATGATAATAAGTGTACGAGGTGTATTTGAAGTGATATAGGGTATAAGGAGATCCCTTAGGACAAATCAAGTTGGAAATTACATGATAAACTAAAGTTTCAAATGAGTACGCACAAGGCCTAAATTTAGATGAGAATATCTAATATATATAAGGAGTTATGTGATATACAACCTAATGAACGATATTCAAGTCTAGTTTTTAACGCTTCAAACCGATTATCATTTGGATATTCCTACAAAAAGTTATGACCAAATTACCAAAGGCTAGCAAATGAGTGAACTGGGGATGCGAAGCATCCGAGGCCGCGCCCGAAAGAAAGGCTGGCAGTGAAGTACTTCCATAGCATACGAGTCCGCATCTGAGCTTTAAAAAGAAGTGAATTGGGGATGCGAATCACCGGGGGCCGCGTCCAAAACCTAGAAATTTGGGCCTATAAATACAAAATCGGGAGAAGAGAGTATTTTGTGTATTGAGGGTTAGGGTTCTTGAGGTGAAAAGGTGATTTTGAGCTCAAATCAAGTCCAATCAACTAAGGTAAGTTGTTAATGATGTTTTGGGTTGATTCTTACTCAATATACATGAGTTCTAACATCATTCTTACATCCAAATACAAGATTTCGTCATCAAATCCACAAGAACACAAAAATCACCAAAGTTGTGATTTTTCAAGATTGATCTACTAGAGGTAATTCCAATGCTTCAAAATCGTTTATTATGAGTAGTTAGAAGTATTTGTTACAAATTATAATGGTTGAAAGATTGGATTATAAAATTCTAGTTCATGGCATGAATAGTACTTTTGAGAAAATAAGAGAGAAGATGAATGGTAATCTTGTCAATGAAATTGACGAATACAAGGAACCTATGAAATTATTTGTTAGAAAAAGATGGAAGTGATCAACTAAGTAATCACTCGAATTGTACATTTTGCAAGTGTTGATTATGGAAGATGATGAATAGTAACTTGGTGGCATCGGACAATTGATGTAGTATCATTAACGACTTTGAATGAGTATTAAAATATAAGAATGAAGTTGAATGGTCTAACATCTGAATCTATTTGGCGATTTGAGTTGTTGGAGGCTTGTGGAGAACTTATGAGTCATATATGAATATTAATAAATATTTTAGGTCACATTTTGATGTAATTAGGATATCTAATTGTAGATATCGACTTGTTGGTGATGTTTGAGCATTTTAATCAACATTGAAATGATGGAAGAGGATTGAAAGCTTGTGAATGTTAATAAAGCGAAGTGAGGTAAGTTGATTAAAACTTACTCTACTTGAGGGACTTTCTCTAAAGCATATTTTGAGTTAATACTTAAGTTGTTTGCAAATGTGCTTTCGTGCTTGTGGGGACAAACAAGTACCGATGTCTCCATGTACTAAAATATTATGTTGCATATGTAGTGTCATGCTATTTCATAAAATTTTATTTTAAATCTTGTTGGGTAAATGACACTCAAGGTAAATGTTAGAAGTTTTTATCAATACTTACGTATTGAAAAGAGTACATGTTTGAGTGCTAAAGATAAGTTTTCATGGAAAGTATTTCTTTTGGAAATTTATGAGCAGAATAGCACTTGTGGTATCTTTAAAAGATTGATGTTAAATTGCTAAAGGCTTTAGCATGTAAAAATTTGTTTATTTAATTTTGTTCAAATGATTTAGATTTTCTATAAATGCTATGATTTGATAAAAATAGATCCTTTGAAAGTACTATGCTATGAACCTATTTTTGAAGTATCAAATATTTTGGGAGTTACTTATGTTCACCGAGATTGACTTCGGATATATTGTGTTCGTTGTCATGAAACTGCACGCACCGGTGTATTCGTAGATGACCACTTTGTGCTATAGACTACAACAGAGTGCTCTTCCTCGAGAGAGTACTATTTTGTGCTATTATTAGCATGGTTGAGTTGATTCATACGGCACTACGATGAGAGGACCTGAGCAAGTAGGGTATATGATACTTGCCACTAAGTACATAACCTAGTTGAGCTTCTTATGTCGGTGATGGTATAGTACTCCCCGTAAAAGGTAAGGATGAGTTTCTTATGTTTAGGCCTAAGGAGCCGAAAGTGATTTTGATGACTTAAAGCAAATGGAATTATTTTGTATGATTTTATCCAAAATCTTGGGTTGATATAAATATTTTAAAAGTATATATTGTAGGTTATGTTTTACTTGTTTTTTATTTAAAATGACAAGGATCGTGAATTGTTAAATTTTTTTATTATTTTATATCAAATATTGATGCATTAGTTTAATAAGGTTTGTCCCAAGAACTTAAGTTAGAGAGAGTCTATGGCACTTATTGAGTACCGCTGTGATGTACTCAGCCCTTTGGGGCCTCCTCCAGGGTCCCGTTTACTTTACATATTTGAGGATGATGTATGATACGTGGTATGCGGTCAGACTAGGATGACTCTCTTTCTGAGGTATTACTCCAAGTGTTGGTTCTATTCTTTGGTATTAAAGCTCCATAGATAGTTGTGGGATTGTGAAAATAGGATTGGGCACGTTTGTCACGACCCAAAACCTAACTCGTCATGATGGTGCCTATCGTGAAACTAAGCAAGCCGACATTCTCAATATGCTTTCAATATATAACAAAAGTGAACTAAAGCAATTAAATTAACAGAAGGTTTACATAATAACGTGGTAAAAACCCAAAATACAAGTGCAGAATGATAGCCCCAAAATACAAGTGCAGAATGATAGCCCGACATCAGGGTGTCACTAAGTCATGAGCATCTAATAACCAATCTAGAAACAGAGTCTACTACAGTCTGTGCCAAATGCCAATACGAGAGAGAAAGGTAATAAGAAGGAGAAACAAGGACTGTGGACGCCAACTGCTACCTCGTAAGTCTCCGACAATCAGCTCGCGTACGAACTCAGCGACAGTCAGAACCGTACATACCTGGATATACACATGAAGTGCAGGGTGTAGCATGAGTACAACCAACTCAGCAAGTATCATAATTAAATAAGGAACTGAGAAGCAGTGACGAGCTATAAAAAAATACAGTTCATTTCAAAAGTTTTCAGTAAATAGTGAACATGCTTTCAAATCTGGTACCTGTGCTCTCTACAGCTCATACTCTCGGCTCTCAACTGTCTATACACACTCTCAATAGGTACCTGTGCTCACTGGAGGTGTACAGACTCCGGAGGGGCTCCTTCCGCCCAAGTGCTATATTGTTGCGGCGTGCAACCCGATCCAATAATATATATATATATATATATAGAGAGAGAGAGCCCGTAGGCATGTTGCGGCGTGCAACCCGATCCATATGCCTCATAACTCACAGCTTGGCACTCAGGCCCTATCTCAGTCACTAACCTCTCCAGCCCCTCACGCTCACAGAATATCATATTAATCAGCCCAAACAAAGAATACAACAAGTATCAACAAGAAATGAGAGGGAACTGAGATATAACACATAAGTAAGATTGTGACTGAGTTCAAGTCAGCAAGTAGCAGTCAATTCAATAAGTATATGACCGCTGCGGGTCCCAACAGTGATATCATATAGCCTAAGCATGGTTTCTAACATGAAAGGCAGTCAATTGCTCAAAGACAAGGAAGAACAAGTAATAACAATGGCTATTCGACTTTACAGTCTCACGGGATGGACCAAGTCATAATCCCTCATGGTGCACGCTCACACGCCCGTCACCTAGCATGTGAGTCACCTCCAAACACTGACATCATACCAATTCTTAGGGTTACATACCCTCAAAACCATATTTAAGACTGTTACTTACCTCAAATAGTACAAAATCCTACTCCGCAATGCCTTTGCCCTTCGAATCAACCTCCAAACACCTCGAATTAAGCCACAAGCAGTACAATATAATTAATGTAGGCTAAAAGAATCAATTCCATAAGAGAAATACGAAATTATAAGTCAAAATCCGAAATAGGCGCAAACCAGCCCCCGGGCCCACGTCTCGAAATCCGAAAAAGTCACAAAATATGAACACCCATCCACTCACGAGTCCAACCATACAAGAATTACTCAAATTCAACCTCAAATCACCTTCTAAAACTCGACGTGTTAGCCTATAAAGTTTCTACCATTTTGGGGGGTTGATAATGACAGAAATAAATATCATTGGGCTTCACGGTCAAAGATGGCATACCCCCTAAAGGAAGGTAGCATTGGGACAAGATCCATACAAGATGTGTGCAGAACCAAACAATCCTTATGGAGAAGATTTCTTATGGCTAAATACTGTCAAAGGTCATAACCCATCTCCAAATAGTGGGACACATGGCAATCTCAAGCATGGAAAAAGCTCATGGTTAATAAGAAAGAGACAGAGCAACATATTCATTGGAGGTTACATTCAGGGGAGGTCAGCTTCTTGTGGGACAACTAGCTTGGTACATGCCCTCTAGCACACCATAAAACTAATGGTGGCAGACCAGGCAAGGTTCCAGTCTCATACTTCTGGGAAGCAGGACAATGGAATATTCAGAGGTTGAATGCTTTAGCTCATGCACACATGATTCCCCAGATCCTTCTTATTCCCATTCATTTCAATCCTCACATACCAGATAAACCTATATGGATATCACACACAACATGTAGTTTTACTTGTGCATCAGTCTAGGATGTTATTAGAACTAAAAATCAACATCTCTTCTCCAATTCCAAAATTTGGCACAACAAGATCCCATTCAAATGGTCTTTCTGCCTTTGGAGAACCCTTAGAAATAAACTACCCACTAATGATAGAGTTGTCTTATTTGTCCAACCTACTGTCACCAGGTGTGTTTGTTGTATCAGATCTCAGGGGAAATACATTGACCATATATTCAGTAAAGGGCATTTTGCAAGAACAGTTTGGAGGAAATTTTCTGGTATTGCTGGACTAAAATCTGATGATCTCCCTCTCAGACTTCTTTTTGATGAAATGGTAGCTTTTAAAAACCAACAATGTAGTCCACAAACTAATGCTTGTTCCAGCTATCATTTACTGGAATCTTTGGAAGAATAGGTGTGGAGCCAAATATGGAAACAAGAATTCATCTATCACTAGGATGGTTTTTGCTATTCACTCAGACATCCTTCTTCTTCTCAAGACTAACTATCCTCAGATCAAATGGCCTCCCAACTGGAATGACATCTACACCTTGACTGAGAATGTGAAACATGTCACCACCATCACTCAAGTGACATGGGCTAAACTTGAGGTTCAATTTATGAAAGTGAACTGTGATGGCAGTGCCCTTACAAATCCGGGAAGAATTGGAGCTGGTGTCATTGTCAGGGATCACCATGGACAATTCATCCATGCCATAGCCTCCCCTCTGGGCACTAGCACTAACAACCTAGCAGAAACCACTGCTGCTACCATTGGAGTCAACTGGTGTATTGAGAATGGTTTCACTAGGATCCACCTAGAGGTTGACTCATCTCTTTTGGTACATTGGGTCAACAACACATCCAATCCTCCATGGAATATTCAGATGCAAATCCAACAACTGCAACAGCTGTGCCAATAGTGTGAGGAAATCAGATGCATGCACACATTCATGGAAGTAAATTGCCCTGCTGATTCTTTGTCCAAACTTAGCCACGATCTCCCACAACTTACCCATTTCAATAATATTCCGGACCTCTCCTCCTATATCAGAGGCCAGATTATATTGGACCAAATGGGCACCCCATCCTTCAGGTACAAGAAGACATCCACTATACAAATTCCATTAAGCATCACCGCCAACATCACTTCATCCAATGGCTATGGATGATCACCACAAACATCTGGGAGATGACCTAACTGTTCAAAGGAAATCAGAGCTTTCAGCACACTGTCATCACCACAATAGAAGAACCATCATTATAGTACAAGAAGTTTTAGCTAACCATTTTTTCCTTTTTGCAGGAATAGCAGAAATGTCTACATCATTGGTGGAAATCCAATGTGTGGTATTAGCATCCTTGATGCTCATTCTATTGGATACCCCTCAATGTAGATGGACATTTCATGCTACTCCAACTGGAATTCAACACCTCCCAATCACTACCAATAACACCCCAATCACACTCACAGAAGTCCATTCAAGCAAGATGACATACACTAACCCACATACACATAAAGTGCATCTCCCTACCACAATACCTCCTACATTCCATCATACTTACAAGCAAGCTCACCACTCCCCTGAATATCTCACTCACTGCTCCAATACACACAAGAACTTGGCAGCAGCTGGATGCAACAACACCACTTCTCACCACTTTTTGGGACCCAGAACACACAAGAACCTGGGCACTAAGGTTGCAAGCTCCAGCATCGGGGTGACATAATTTCACACTACCAACACTTTAGCCACTGAGGACACCAACTCTCAAGGATCCACCTGGTTCTTATTTACTTTTCTGGAGGTGTCCAACAGCCCAGAAGATGATCATGAACCTTCTGATCAATTCTCCACTACACCAACCACCCCCTCCAAAGCACACACAATACCAACACCATCTATCACAGTCAGCTACAACACTCATATACCAAATGCACCACTCACACATGGTACACCCTTCATAAGGCCATACCATTCTAAAAAAAAAACATAGTAACCCTACTCTTTATACATCCACAATACTCCTACATCACACAAAATCCTCCTCCCATCACAACTCCCAGAACACACAAGAACCTGGGAGCAAGTTTTTATGTAACTGGTTTGTTTCCTTTTGCAGGTATAATGGCCATATCTGGATTGTTGATACACTTGCAAGATGTGGTATCAACATCTCTGTTGTTCAATCTCTTGGAAGTGTATCAACTTTCTTGGGTATGCCAAAGAACCAATGTCACCTTTGGCACAAATACAGTCATGCATAGCTCACATGACCTATCAGAAAATGCACACTGGCAGTCACAAAACCACCAGCAAGAGCATCAATCTAGCTCAATATTGCACACCCCAGAAATACATAGTCAAGCTCCCAGTACCCAGAAGTTCACCATAACAACTTCAATTCTGGATACAAGTTGCAGACAATCAGCATGACTTTGCTAGGGGCACAAATTTAGCTTTCATGCTCTCTTTGTTCACATGTTCTCAGCAATAGCAACTCACTACTGGTTCCAATATCTCCAGCAGTCAATTGCCATCACCTCCACATGCCTGCCTAGAGAGCATCTGTATATTAGATGTACCCTACTGCTCACTCTCCTCTGTCAGAAACAATAGACAGTAACAACTTATTTGCCCAGCTCATTGGGTCCTTTTGATTCCTATCTTCAATTTGGATTTATTTGATCTCAATGTCAAAGCAAAGTTAAAGATAACACTTCCTTCAGTCTCACACTTTTTGTTATCCCCCACTGGATATTTCACCTATCTTAGATGTAGCACACTTATCTGCTTAGTAGATTTAGGATTATTTATACTCCTTTGTATAGTTGACCTAGGTACACTAAACCATGTTTTTGTATATCCAACTGTCTATCACAGTCGAATAGACAATTGGAATCTTCATATAGGTCTAACTTCACATAGTTGTTTAGGTACACTTGACTATCAGTTTGTGATGATCAAGTGTACAATCATTTTTTGGGAGGTAAGGTTTATGTCCCCCTCCATTGTTGTACTTTACTTTACATTTATGAAAGTTAACCCTAGGCACAATGCCTAGTGGATTTGCTAAAAAAAAAAAACAATCCCTAATTAGATGATGAAAAGAGCAACAGATTCATGTAATATAGTTCAATCCGAGTTAGAATCACTTACCCCAACAATCTTCTTGAAGAAACCTCAAAACATCGCCTCACACCGAGCTCTCAAAGTTCCAAAATCGAAATGGGAATCAAACCCTCAAAATCCCATTTTTCTACCCAGTTCTTCCGCACTTGCGGACCTTCTGTCGCATCTGCAGAAATTCCATCGCAGGTGAAGGAATGACTAAAGGGTTGGGTCCACATCTGCGTGCAAGTGGTCACACCTGCATGTGCATACATGCGGACAAAAGTCCGCTTCTGCGATCCTCCTCTCCAACTCAATTTCCGCATCTGCGGGCTCACAGATGCGAAAACACCCTCGCTCCTGCGACCCCTGGCCATCTCCTCAACTCCCGTCTCTGCGCTCCTCCTCCGTACGTGCGAGTATGCACCTGCGGACTCCCCACCGCAGGTGCGAAACTACCAGGTATCAGCAGTCTTTAGCAATTTCATAAGTCCAAAACTCAATCTGTTAAGCATCTGAAACACACCCGAGCCCCCGGGACCTCAAACAAACATACCAACAAGTCATGTAACCCCATGTGAACTTAGTCGAACCTTCGAGTCATTCAAAACAACATCAAAACACCAATTGCACCCGGATTCAAGCCTAAGGAACTTCTAACTTTCAAATTCCTCAAACGACGTCGGAACCTACCAAACCACGTCTGATTGACCTCCAATTTTGCACACAAGTCATATTCAACATTGCAGACCTACTCCAACTTCCAGAATCGGAATCCGACCCCAATATCAAAAAGTCAACCCCCCGGTCAAACTTCTCAAAAATTCAACTTCCGCTATTTCAAGCCTAAATTAGCTACAGACCTCAAATTCCCAGTTTAGATATGCTCCAAACTCCAAAATCACCCAACAGAGCTAACGGAACCGACATAAATCCATTCCGGAGTCGTCTTCATGCACTCCATACTACGGTCAAAATCCTGACACTTAAGCTTCCGTTTTAGGGACTAAGTGTCCCAAAATACTTCAAAACCAAAACCAAGACCCCGGCAAGTCACATAAGCAGAAACAGATACATCAAAAATAGTAAATAGGGGATCAGGGCTAATACACTCAAAACTACCGACCGGTTTGTTACAACGTCATGCATAAAGGAATAATCATTTAATTTGATTATATCATTTTTATGAAAGGTTTCATGTATGACTTTGGAAATGAAAAAGTATGTGTGACTTGATTTGAAAATGTACAAGAATTTCAATTGGCTTCCACAATTATACTTGGTCTTGACATATGGGTTGGTTCACTCGGGTCAGGTAGTGTGCCGGGTGCCGGTCACGTGAATTTGGGTCGTGACAAACTGGGTATCAGAGCACTAGGTTCTAAGTCGAGTCCTAGGAAGTCTATGGAGCCGCATCAAGTAGAGTCCCTCTTATAGGTGTGTTGTTGGCCACATTTATATCGGGGAGGCTACAATGACATCTAGGGAGTTTCACTTTCTTCATACTCTAGATAGTGCGTTTGTGCCTGAAGTGAGAGTACGAATTCTAGATCGTATTGATTACTTGTTATGGAAGATATAGCAGTGACGAGAATAAAGTTCAAGGTTCAAGTTATAATACAAGATATTGGCTAATAGCTAGAAAGTGTCAGATTTGTTCAAAATGGAAAGATACGTTGAGAATATATTGGGACTGATACAGTCAACACATATGACTTTGGTCAATAAGAACTATCAGTCGAATACGGAGAAATCATGGAAGAAAATAAGGTGATGGTGCCAACTAGTATTGTCAGGATGGTGTCATGACTTATAAAGATTTTATTAAAGAATGCGAATAATCGCACCTATGTTAGACCCTAGATTCCAATTCAAGATGGTTGATCAAGATGTTGGAGCGACTGTTTACTATGGTAATCACCATTAACGAGTTTAGCAAAGGTACAAAAAGAATATTGTAAATGAAGATGTTGCATCTTAAATTATCATGACAATATATAGAGAGGTGATATGGATCTAACTGATAAGTGAATGTGAATCAGTCAAGTATGTGGCAAACATAGTATGATTCATAAGAAGTATGGCATAGTTAAGACAATGTCAATAATGACCAAAAACACCTTCCTAAAAAAAGGGGACTTCTTGATCATCCAAAAAGGGAATGTTACAAGACGAGAGAGATGACCCTTAATTGTACTTGACATAGGGTTTTCCCTAAGCATGATAGGTTATCGTTATAATGGTGTCATATGTAATAGAAGTGGCACACAAGAAATAAAGTACCGCGTGTAAGTATGCGTTGAGGATAGACGAAGCATGCCATATGTAAAATATGGGATTGACAACCTTGAGTTCCTATAGATGATGAACGTGATATAAATAAATATGCATACCAAGGTATGCGAGGATAAAGTATGTAAACTTAAATGGGTAAGCGTGAAAATATTAAGGCATAAGATGCACAAAAGGCGTAATCTTGGAGGTTATAAGAAGCAATATAGGTTGTTAGAGAAGGGAAAAAAATGACGTGGAATGATAATCTTGAGTTTTTTTAGTCGAGGTATGTCTTATTTTATTCTGTTGAAATGATAAAAAATTTATAATTTCTAAGAATGATCTCAAAGCAACTCTATATGTGCCCGATATTGAAAGAGCAGTTAACTTGTGAGTGAACGGATTCTTATGATTCAAGAAGAATAAATACTGAAATGGATCATGGGCAAAGTTAAAGTTGTTGGAAAGTTATACATATAAGGTGTACGACGTAAGGCTCAAAACAAAGATTGAAAACGGTTATGGTACGAATTTGGAGATTGAGAAGTTACAAGAATTTTAAGACTACATGATAATGTGTCATAAATCCCTACATGAATGTATATGGATGAGGTCAATGATACCATGAAGAATAGGAAAATATGCAAGTATATATTTATCATATGAAACGTATTGATGTAAATATGTGGTACTACTATGGCCAAAAGAGTTTGCATCATGATAAAGACATGAGGTAATAAGACCCAACATGCATGACATCTTTATCAAAAGTATTAGCCTACTCCGTGGGATACCATCAAAATAAAGTTTTATGAAAGCACTTAATAGCAAGAAATATAATTTCAGAGATATACACGACAAAATCTTTTATATATATATATATATATATATATATATATATATATATATCACGACCCAACCCCCACTGGAGCCGCGACCGCGCCTAACACTATTTTCTAGGCAATCCAAAAGTCACACAATTACAACGAGTTCAAATAAATATGATTTAATAAACTCAACAACTGAAATATTCTGATATAACTGATGAAAACAACAACAATACAGCTACAACCTTCCCAAATATCTGGTGTCAACGAGTACATGAGCACTACAAGCATCAAATACAAGGCCAAATTCTCAATACAAATGTCTGAATAGTAGAACAGTAATAGTTGATATAATGAATGAGAACTTCAAGGTCTGTTAATGACATAGCAGCTACCTCGTAGTCTCTCGGAAGCTGGTAGCAACAAACTCTAGAGTTCACTTCGTCCGGAAGTACCTGGATCTGCACGCGAAATGCTTAGTGTAGTATGAGTAAACCCGAACCCATGTACTCAATAAGTAACAAAACTAATCTTAACTTCTCAGATATAAAGTAAAATAATGTAAGCGTGTAGCTCAATGATATCATGTTCTGCTCGTTCACATATCAGGAAAATAGGCATGCTTTCCATATATAATAGTTTAAACCCAACACAGATAACATATTTCATTTACAAGGTAGCATGAGAAAAGTATATCTCTATGCCTACATGTCAAATATACATGTCAAATCAACAACATCACTGCGGATTTCATCAAGAATAATCACATCTAGTAACAAACAACTTAATATCATCAAATAATGTCGTAGGAAACAACTTCAAACAATAAAGCTTCGATCTTCATCAAAATAAAAAAGTCAACTCCATGCGTGCACATCGGAACCCAGGCAAACTCACAATTCTTGAACACTAATTCAATAACGAGTTCAACCATACAAATTTAATCTAACTCCGACCTCAAATCGACCTTCAAATCCTAAATTTTCACTTTAGGAAAGTTTTTT